>JAHPZR010014932.1:0-20000 GCA_019787425.1 Platygyra sinensis | reverse complement strand
CATTAAAACATGTTGTTGGATATTACAAGTTGTGGAATGAGGTGATGGTTTGGTTTACACAAATGATATGCTACAATGTTTGCATCCCTTTGCTTATATATAAGGCAAGCAAATGATGCCGAGGAAAATCCAGGTCCTACAATGTTTGATATCATCATTGATCCAAAAACAACCACTGTGTCTGCTGACTCTAGTTTTTCTTTTTTTTTTTTTTCAGTTAAGTGCTACTGTAATCGAGAAAAGTAGATTTATGTACATTAGTTGTCTTATCCACCATTTGACTACAGAATTACTTCAGTCTGTACTCAGTCCCTTACGTTAATGGAAATAAGTATACTCCCTCTTTTTGAAGAGATATTGTAATTATCTAAATTTATCAACAAAAAATGGTACAATACAACCATATTCCAAACATGAGGTTAAAATATGAAAGAAACCTGAAATAACCTTTTTGAAATTAAATTCTACATGAGATAAATCCAAGAAAGTGCAAAATATCGAACATTTGAGAACCATGGATTTCTGTATTCATAATAATTGCCAAAGTTATCCCCAGACAAAATTATCACGTCTGCCTGTAGTCAGGAAGCTCCTGCTGTTGTAAAATGGTAATTTCTTTTTAAGTTTTTAAAAAGACAATTCTATTGTATAGCATATTACTTTATGAAATAAGTCCGAGAAGAGAAAGATGAAAACATATTTTTTATTGCCTTGTTATAAACAAAATACAAATACAATACAGTAGAAATAGAAGGTCTGCTAGTTATGCATTGCTTTCGAGTGGCATACTTTAGGCGAGTGTGTAGATGTATACCAAAAAAATGTGACAAGTGGGATATTCCACGGTTATACCACGAGAAAGGGTTGCATAACTATTTTATACCATGCCATAGAAAATACAGTGGCCAGATGGAAGCGTTGCGTGGGATACAGTTAAAATTGCACTGATCGATGGGAAGGTTTGGTAGAATACTGACGAATATACATCAGATTTCCTGCATTCTGATTGGCTGTTTTTTCTATGGCATGATATAAATCATGATAAATACAATTATAATCCATCAAATATTTTCGCTTGTGCACGATTGGTCTTAACACGTCACGTGTTATACCTTCCAGCTAACAATGATTAAGAGCGGGAAAACTATCAACTACTATACAAACGATATGCAGTGAACTTTTTGCTCAGTTGCTTCGTGGCATGTTTTTTCACCCAAACCTCACTGCCTACTGTACTTTCTGGGTGGAGCCCACTACTCAAAAAACAACTGACAATGCCATGGTGCTTAGTTGAAGTTGTTGTGAATTTAAACATTCTGAATCATCAAAGTAGCAAAAGCTATTGACACAGATGGTCAAATTCACTTGACATGTGTAAACAGTGCAAAGCTCCGAGAGTTAAACTAGCATGGGACTTTAAGCACAAAATAGGGCTAAATTGAAAGATGTATTATGTCCCATTCTGACTAAAAACTAAAAAATTATTATTAGAGGATAAAGTGAGTATCAAGTAAACAGTATTCTGCCATACATTTCCCACTTAAAAATTGTAAGGGCTTGTCTACCTTCGCACTTGTAGCAATTGAACTCCCAGATACTGGCATTTGAAAACAGAATTCCAACCGAAAGGAATAAAACTAAGCATAAGATCCCAAGTACACATTGCGTACCTATTTTTTTGTGTGTATGAGATGGGTGTATAAAACCATGATGATTCTTTCTGAAGCTTGCCTTGCAAGCACAGCCTTCTATAAATAATGTTGTTACATCTCCCAACTCAAGTACGTTTTTTAATTGGAGGAGAGAATGTCACCTGTCGTGTGTCAAAACTCCCTTACTCCCTAGGGCGAATGAGTTCTGCATGAGTTCTGACACAGATTCAGCATCCAAAGAAAGTCTCACAATTGCATAATCTGATCACTCCCAAGCCTCTCTATACTTTTGCTCGTTTATTACCCGCTGACAGAATAATTAACGCGGAAACTTTGCTTATGAGTAACAGTTCATTCGCATATCATCTGCTGATCACCCACTAAAGCTCGTTGCTTGCTATCGCAATCACCCTATCCTTGCATACGGCTGGCGCGCGGGAAATTTGAATTGACCAATCAGGATTCAGCAGGCGTAAAAAAACTTTAGCGTCCTCACGTCAATGTAAGTTGACAGGAAAGGCATTGAAATCAGCCATTTTTTCTCATTGGAGATGACATTAAATATTCAAGAAAGGGGATTTTCAATTCCAAAAACCATGTCACATCGCAAAAAGTGAAAAAAAAAAAAAATGAAACAACTTGTGTCTCCAAGCTTTTAATTTGGCGCCAAAAATAGTAGTTCGTCGAGCGTCGCCATGTAGGATAAAAGTTGTCTTATTTTGAACAAAATGTGCTGTTCGTCGTCATATTAAACTCGGAAATTTCTAGTTAGTTATTAAAATAGGCCAAAGCAACTTTAGAATATCTTCATTTTAGCTAGCGGCGAAAAAAAAATGGCTATTATCGTATTGTTTTGGTAGGACAGCTAAGTTTTGACCGCCGCACGCACTGCGTGCTCAGCCGCCATATGCAAGGATATGCTATCCGTAGTAATCAAGCTATAACGGGAAGCTAGGTCCAAGTAACAATCTTTGTAGATTTTGTTAGAGATTTCTTGGTAGTTAAACCCTGATATTGTGAGTTCAAACCTTGTATTATCTGATAGGGAAATACGAATTTTATGAAATGTAGTCCATTAAATACGCAGGTTTGATAATTTTCTATTGTTTTATTCCCCTTTCTTTATAATTTGACCACTACAGCAGCTATGCATGCATGTCTGAATCATGCCGTTCATGAGACATAATCGAATGAAGTTGCTCTTCAGGCGATCAGACTTTACCGCGTCTATTCCCACGGCATTTTTTGATACACCTTTCCTACAAAAGAAAGCAAGATATACACTTAATTGTTTTCTTTACGAACTCAGTTCAGTCCATTTCATGCCCGAACAACCACTTAACTGTGAAATAACTCGGATTACACTTTGAGTCAATGTTTCTCCAATGAAGCTAAATTTCGGGTAAATCGATCGTCATACTACTTCATTAAGCTGCAAAAATTAGGCCATTCTGATAGATTATGGACGGACAAATTTAGTCAAAGCTCCATGAAATGCTGCAATGCAATAGGCCATTTCCGAGTTCCGTTGTGCCTCTGTTTCAAAACGAATCTAAGTGTGAAACCATTCTTATGAAAATGACTTTGATTTGCATGAAATGAAACTGCATGCAAAACTCATTTTCACATGAAAGGTTTCGCACTTAGATTCGTTTCGAAACAGAGGCAAAAGAGAACTCATTAAATGGCCTACTTCAAACTTCAATTACTTGACTTAAATGTAAGCATTTCCAGGAAACTCAAGGAGATAATTGTACGTTAATGTGACAATGTTGTTTAGGATAAAAACATGCAGCAATTAAGGACAAATGACAAGAGATTATTAAAAGTGAAACAAACTGAGCTTACCATTCCAGGCCTAAAAGAAGGACGATGACCAGTAGGACGAGGACGGACAGGATCGTTGTCCACGTCATCAAGCTCCTCTGGGATTTCTGACGGTACATTTGACGGCTTATGCTCTGCGATGCACTTTTTTATACACTCTTTCTGCAAAATGAAACATAATTATAACAATTGCTAAGATCAAATGCATGCCAGCATCACAACCTTCCTAGCAACTCATTACGACTTTTTTTTCACGGTCATAAACCTTGTTTTCATGACGATTTGTTTAAAATTACCCCATGCAGCCATTTTGGGGCGAATGAGTAAAGATTTTAAGTGGTTCACTTTAGTGTGAATGTCACAAAAGACTTTTAAATGACAGTCGCTAAAACTTAAATTGCCAGCACCAAAAACGTTTCCCGAAACTTAAGAAAACGTAAAAGTGTTTGATGATGTTAAACCATGTTCGCATGAGGATTTCTTTAAGATTACATTATGCGGTAGTTTAGGGGAATTGAGTAAAAGTATTAAGTAGTTAACGTTTTCAAGCACACTAGGCTTACAAATTTACGCTCAGCAGGAGGGTGGTGTGGATCACTTTCAACATGGATCTCGGCCAAGGCGACGGTAGCTCCAAGAAACAGGACCAGTATTAGAGAGTTCATCTTGAGCACTGTCTTTGCTGATTCACAAAGCAATATGATTAGTTCGGATCCTGCCCGCTATTTTATAAGCCTGTAAGATTGGGATTGCATCTAAATTGACAAAAGCGAAAACAAAGATGTCTTTGTTAAGGCGTTGTTTGCCTTCAACGCTGAGTGCAGAAGATAAACAGCTTTCTCAGCTGATATCAATAGTTAGGGATTATTTACTTAATGTACGCACGTTTTCCTCGCGGTTTAAAACTTAAGTCGACTTTTCTTTTACAAAGAACTCGCATTTGACAATTTCTTGAGTATTTTCGGATTTTGCTGACTTGGCAAGGCCGAAAATCAATTGAGCAGGTCAGTCACCTTGGTTACGTGTCATAGATTTAGAGAGCTCAGTACAAATTTAATGCATTTTCAAAATTTAAATAACAGTTACTCTGGTGGTTATGTGAACTTTGGCACTCTTTGCGGTTTCGGGGACCATAAAACCACGTCACAAAATTACATAGTATCCTTTAAGCAAACAAAAGTTTCATTTAAACAAAGCACTGCACATAAAGGTACTTTTTCAAAACGGTAATCTTTGTTTGTGTATCTGGAGGGGAAGACAAGTTTACTTTGTGGATACAAAAACGCCTTAACAGCAGCATTCAACCGTTTAATTTTTTGTATTGTTATATAGCTGGCGTTTTTCCTTCTACAGCGCACCCATTCATTGGCTAGTTCATGGTCACATGACATCTAACAATGAAACTGTTTCCCGCCAAATGCCATGAGCGGGCAACATTGCGAAAACTATGACATCAAACGGGAAACAGTTCACTGTTACCCGCGAAATGTTGATCGCTGTTGCACGTGATCAGAGATGGCCTAATGTTGTCGCTGGAATCTCAGCGCGTTTTTCAAAATTTGCTTTTGTTTTGTTTTGCTATATAACAAAGCACTTAATGACTGGTCCCTTGTGGAAAAGTGAATTTTGTTTCCCTCGAATCTCAATGTCTCCCTCGACTTCGTCTCGGGAAACATTGAGATTCGAGGGAAACAAAATTCACTGTTCCCCTCGGGACCAGTCATTAAGTGTTAAATGTCTCCCCCACTCTCCTTATCACCTGCCTTGCAATCGTTTTCATATTCATTAGACTTCCCTTCGTGAGACAAATAAGCTTTCTAAGCAAATATTAAAAACACTTTTTAGTTAACAGAATCATGCGTACCACAAAAAAAGGCTGGAGAAGTCTTTGTGGTTGAAGTCGCTCTTAAAAATAAAGCATTTAATTTTACCGTTGAAAGCCGTCACTCAAGGGGAAAAATCTATATGCAAATTTTTTTCTTTTGTGCAAGGATGCAGACACAGTCCCTTCTGGCAAACATATATAAATTCAAGATTTATTTTGCGAACTCAATGAAAAATTTACAGTACACAATTTACACTTTTACAACGCAAGCAGTCCAGCTGTTATCTCATATAAAGAATAACCGACAGAAGCTTGTGTCATATCACGTGTGAATCTGTTCCTTCTTCACTTGAAAATGAGGCAGAAATCTATATTTTGCATTGTTCTAACTTGACTTTATCAGCTCTTGATAATTTTAAATTTCCTCTTTTAAGATCATCTTTCTTATAAGATTGCCGCGTACCTTCAGAGTTAAAAGTTTTTTTTTTCGATTTTCGTTTTCTTGCGTAAAATTCCCATAATATAAAATCGCGTTGAGTTGGAACGTAAAAGTAAAGAAGATTTATACCCTCCTGTTTAGACTGAAAATTCCCTAGTTTATCTAATTTCAGGAAAACTTTAAAAAAGGTATTTCAATGGCTATAGTTAATAAGCGTTAATTTGATGTGGGGATTAGGAAATCGGAGCGCTACTTCCGTTCGACTGTAGACATCCCTGAAGGTACCTGGTAACCTGAGGCCCGTATTAGTTTTATGACTGAGAAGAACTTTAATTATACGACAACCGTTCATATTACAGCTGCGAAGACTAAAAGCGGAGTTATGTTATCAACTTCCATCGCTGTATCGCCGCGCTGTGAATCACTTTTTAGTTTTTTTGAAGGTACTATTAAAGATTCTACTTTTCAAAGTATTTTATTTCTTTCCATGTCATATTTTGTACGCCTTGACATACTATGGTCAAATCTATGCATGTACAGAGCATTTTCGACTGCATTACGGAGGATCTGTTACTCATATCACATTAATTTATCGAGTGGCCTATGCGTGGCAGGTCTCTCAGAATCGGCTGGAGCATGGTAGTTAGATTAGGCCACCCTTCGCAGGATGTGCAGGATATTCGTTTACTTTTCAGTTCATTTTTTAATGACGCTCAAGTCACGTCAGTCGTTTTGGCTACGTGTTGTAGATGTAAGGAGTGCAGAACAAATGTTTTGTTAAAATTCAAATAACCGCTAGGAATATTTTACTTGGTTATGTGAACAGGTTTTGTTTATTTGGCGCACTCTTTGTTTTGGTTGCCTCAAACATAGACTAGCATAACAAACTTGTTAAACATCCCTTGGGCCGGCACTGCAAACATAGGTATCTTGACAAACCGGTATATTTTGTTTTGTGTATGTAGAGGGAAACACAAGTTTACTTAAATTTTTGGATACATGTCTATTATTTGCCAGGTGCGAATCAAGTCCGTGTAGCGAAAAATTTCGACCGAGGTCTTGAATATATTGGCAGTATTTTCAAGTCCGAGGTCACAGTCTTTCACTACACGAAACTAGGTTGTAGTAATAATTTAGTCATCGTTTCCACTCTCTCTCAATCACTTTTATTGTCTTCAAACGTTCACACGCACACATTGCGAGCACGTCACTATGAACGTGGTCAGAAAATTGAAATTCCGGACCGTCTTAATGTCTGGGGATCGGGAATGAGTGCATGGGTTTGGAAGCTGACGGAGCCGTATAAATATATTGTAATATTGCCAAGAGCTTTCTCTTTATGAAGAAGATAATTTCGTCACACAAAATAGTATGATCCTCTATCAATAACAAGATGTAGTGTTGCGATGTAGGTCATAGGAACGTTGACAGGTACCAGGAGAGTATGAAAAAACGAGCACTGATACAACGGAAGTTGGTTCCCCATATAATGAAGAGAGTTACCAATGGCAAAGCCTCTCTAAGGATACACATACAAACTCATTCTTTATTCTCCATTGTTCTGTTATAAGCACAGTACTGAGTAGTACCAAACTGGTCGGACTGCATTAGAAAAGTAATTTCATTATCCTCTAAGTTAAATTTCGTGGCCTGGATTTTCAAAAAGACACCAGTTCTTGACATTGGACGGCCATATCGCCTGCCTGAAAACGCTTGCACAGCGATTTCAATGGCGAAAAACTGCTTAAGGTGATTCCACAATATTGCATTGCTCATCCCTACTGCATGCGCACGATTTTCGCGTCATAAGCGCGCAAATGAGCGCGTGGTCGAGCGCGTGCACAAACATGTACATTTCTCTCAGGCTAAGCTCGACAGAGTTATAAATGCTCGTTTTCTGTGAAACGAGCACGGTGACCTATGTTTTTTTATATCATAATTTCAATGAGAACAGTATCCGAAATAACTAAAAAAACACTTGCTAGAAATCTATGGCTACTCTTTTGGTAAGTGAAATAAATTCTACAGGTGAAGACATAGAACAGCGCATATCCAAACTATGTTTTCTTTAAAGGATGGAAAACGCTGGGTATTTTTTCCGGGACATAGATGAATAAACATGATAAACAATCAGAGAAAGACAAACTCTGTGTGATATAACGCGCTGCATCGAAATATAATCGAGCTTGTTTGTTGCGCACAGAGATTACCAAAAGTGCACCTAAATATCCATATTTGTCAGTATTGTGGTTTGAAAACAAGCAAGGTGACCCCCTCTTTTCATTACGATTTTAACATCTCCTTGTACTGTAACGACAGTATACCATGTTTCATCGGAAATTTATGGCGGGTTCTTTTACTAGGAAAATGATCACCTTAATGGAAAGACAAACTGGTGATGACCTTATTCGCATCCACATATATTACTTTTTCAAAATGAGCTGTTCGTCTGCGTGTTCAAAGTTCGTTGTTAAGCCGGTAGTTTGAACACACGTTTGTTATCTCATGATAACTGTCATGAACTATGCTCATTGAGCTAGCTTTCAGAATTAATTTTAGAATTCGTGGACCGATCGGTTCCAAAAACGCTCGACATCTTTAAGTGTGAGATGCTTGTATAAAACATGATACTTTCTTCACAAACACAGCCTTCTATAAATTATGTTGTTATACCTCCCAACTCAAATACGTTTTCCGATTGGAGGAGAGCGTGTCACGTGTCGTGGATCAAAACCCACTAACTCCCTCGGGCAAGCAATAAGCACTAACTTTCTAGGGAAACAACAACTTAAACTTTGGACTTGCACGTAATCAGGTCGTGCTCCTTGAGATTGCGTGAAATTAGTGAGTTAGCTTGCGTTAAGCAAACGATTTCTTCGCAGTTTTTTTTTTTTTTTTTTTTTCTATTTTTGAGTTGGGAGATATATCAGTAGCGAGACACAAATGACGTGACTGGTCCGGCGGGAAACAGTGAGTTTTGTTTCCCCTCGGCAACTGAGGGTCTCGGTGAAACAAAACTCACTGTTTCCTATGCGGCCAGTCATTAAGTGCTCATTATAGACCCGATTAGGTTTTGCGGTTGCAATTTTAAATTCTCAATACGCGGTCTTCTTGTGCGTAGCCTCCAAAGCAGACAATCTTTTTGCGAGAGTTGAAGCCAAAACATCACACAATCTGCACGGTGGAGTAAATTCGGAAATTATTGGGAGCATCCGGTCTAACTTCGGAGTACTGCTAATACCTAGCTTCATCTAGCTTTGACTATAATGCCCGACCATTTGTTGGTTCCACACCCGTCAAATGAAATGGATGCTACTAAGCAAAAGTTATTTGATCTTTATTCGTCACGTTAAGGGATTTAAGGAACCCATTGTGGTGGAACCAGAAGCTCATCACTCAAGAGTCTGGCACAACAAATGAATAACGAAAACTGAACAAGCTACAAAGATCGACTAGTAGTCTAGACTGTGAGCAGTTTCTTTTTCTCCCCGAAAATCCGTGGGGAAGAACGCAAAACAAGTAAGCGTCCGAGCATCTCCGAGCGTGGCTTAAGAGCGGCGATGCCGCGAGTCGCTTGTTACGCGCGAGTCGGAAGACGCGACTAGCAGCTCGCACGTCACGCATCTACAGTCAAGCATGCACGCTCAGTTGTTTTGCGTTCTTCTCAAGGATTTTTTGGAAAAAGAGAGACTGCTCGCAGTCTACAGGAATTCAAGTCAAATTACCGGTGAAATGTTTGCAACTGTCAAGACTTTACTATGGCGATAATAATGTTCGACTGGATCAATCTATTTATTGTTGGAATTTTTCAGCAAAATACGGAACAATAAAACATGTTTTGTTTTTTTTACTCAAATTGCGATCAAGAATAATCAGTTTGTGCTAGGGTCAGGCCAGCTCTATAAGAAACGCGCATGAATACTGACGCAGATTTAGCATTCAAAGGAAGTCTACCATTTGCATAATCTCATCACGCTCGTTTATTACCCGCTGACAGAATGAGTAAACGCGGGAGCTTTGCAGATGAGTGACTTACAGGTCATTCGCATATTATTTGCTGATCACTCACTAGAACTCGTTGCCGGCTTCCTATCGTAATCACAAGCTAAAACGGAAAGGTCCAACTAACAATCTTTGTAGAACTTGTAAAGAGAAAGATTGGTGGTTTAACCGTGATATTGTCAGTTAACACCTTGTATTATCTAGTAGGGAAATACGAATTTTATGAAATGTAGTCCATTATCACCGTTTTCGTTGATACGCGACTTTGGAAATCTAAACACCCGCGGAAACGTTTCCAAAATTTCCCTCAATCATACTTGTTATCAACAGATCGGATCGAAATCCACCAATCACAGCCACTAGTGTGACCTTCGGACCTTCTTTACGTCATGCTAGCGGACTGTGATTGGTGGATTTCGATCCGATCTGTCGATTACATGTATGATTGACGGAAATTTTGGAAACGTTTCTGCGGGTGTTTTTTTTTTTTCGAAAGTCGCGTATCAACGAAAACGGTGGTAAATACACAAGTTTA
This sequence comes from Platygyra sinensis, assembly GCA_019787425.1. Taxonomy (NCBI): domain Eukaryota; kingdom Metazoa; phylum Cnidaria; class Anthozoa; order Scleractinia; family Merulinidae; genus Platygyra; species Platygyra sinensis. The sequence goes on along the minus strand of JAHPZR010014932.1, from coordinate 9,720 downwards.
ATACTTTTTCATTGCTTTATTCCCCTTTCTTTGCATTTTGTCCCCTAAAACAGCTATACATGCATGTCTGAATTATTCGTTCATGAGAAGTTGCTCTTCAGGCGATCAGACTTTATGGCGTCTATTCCTCCATGCATTTTTCGATACACTTTTCCTGCAAAAGAAAGCACGATGTAAACCTAATTGTTTTTTTGTTTTTTTTTTATGAACTCATTTTCAACTATATGCCCGAACAACCACTTAACTGTGTAACGACTCGGGTTACACTTTGAGTCAATGTTTCATGTTATTTTTATTTTGTTTTCTCCAATGAAGCTGAATTTTTGGAAAATCTTCATACTACTTCATTAAGCTGTAACGCTTAGACCATTCTGTTAGATTATGGACGGACACACTTAAGGCAAAGCTCCGTCAAATGTTATAATGCACTAGGCCATTTCCGAGTTTCCTTGTGCCTCTGTTTTAAAGCGAGTCTAAGTGCGAAACCATTCTTATGAAAATCATCATCACCATCATCATCATCATCATCATCATCATCATCATCATCATCATCATTTATTTGTCTTTATGACTTTGATTTGCATAAAAAGGACTGAAACAGCAAGCAGAACTCCTTTTCATATCAAAGCGGTCTTGCACTTAGACTCGCTTTGAAACAAAGACACAAGAACTGACTTGTAAAATAGCCTATTTCAAACTTTAATTACTAATAAAAAATAGTTAACATCACGGGTGCAATGTCACAAAGCAATTTCAAATGACATAGCTAAAACCTAAATTGCCAGCACCAAAACGCTTACGGAAACTTTAGAAAGCATGAAAGTGTTTGATAATGTTTAACCATGTTGGCATGAGGATTTGTTTAAAATTACCTCGCGCAATAGTTTGGGACGAATGAGTAAAAATATTAAGTAGTTATCAAGCAAACCAGGCTTACCCTTTCAGGCCCTAAAGAGGGACGTCAGGGAGGCGTGCGGGTGATCGTTTTTCACGTCAGCTTCCTTGCCCGGCTCTGTTGGCGGCGGTGTCGATATTGATGGTCTATGTTCCCTGATGCACTCAAGGAGACAGTTTGCCTGCAAAAGAAAGCATAATAAGGGAGTAAACCTCATTGTTTTCATGAACTTAGTTCAGTTTGATTCCCGGATGAATGGAAGTCACTCTTTGATCGATGAGCCAATTGGTAAGGCATTCTGACGGATTGCACGTGAGCAAAATTTAGAACAATCGCCGACTAATTAAACCGAAAACATTTTAATCTTTGTTTGGCAACGTTTTCTGCTTGAGGATTCACGAAAAGTAACAGCTTGGTCTGGGGGCAGAAGGAAAACTACGTGAAAAGGTTCGGGATGCTCGTCGTGACTCGTGCTTTACAGGACTTCTAAGAGACGCAGTTTAAAAGCGGAAATAAAAGCATTTTTATATCGTTACTTCGGGTGAAACTCTACAAGATAACTTAACAGCTTAAAATGGTAGTTTCTTCTGAACACGCTAAGGGAGAAGGCGTCTTCACCCCATCTGGAAATTTAGGACGAATGAGTAAAGATATGATTACAAATGAAGCAAACTGAGCTTACCAGGTCAGGAAAAAGAAAACGACGATGACGATGTCGTGGCTCGTTTTCTTCGTCAGCTAGCTTGCCCGGCATTGTTGGGTTTACACCGAAACATTTTCTGAAGCACCCTACCTGAAACATGAAACATAATAATGGTGTAGCCCTCATGGCTCTAATGAGCTAAGTTTATCGTGATGCCCAAATCAATTAATCTGTCGGATAACTCAGGCGTAACTTCGACGTTATGAGCCTCCCTTGATAAGTTAATGCGTAAGGTATTCTGATAGATTGTAAACCGGCCGAGAAAATTAGTTTCAATAAACAAGTACAGAAGACAATGGCCATGGCCAGCGTCAAAACCGTGTTCATACCAGTAAACTAAATCTTCACAGAATCACCAAACTTCTTGATTAACAAGTTAATTGTTAAGGCCTCCTGAGGGAATTAAAATGGACGAATTTAGAAACATTTCCAAGCATTTTCCACTAAAGCGTTAGGCTCATTTAACAGACTATCAACCATTAACAAACTCAATTGAGATCATTGAAAACAATTTGATAACTCAGACTGTTGTAAAATTTTTGGTAAGCCGCTGGCGACAAAACAAAAACAAAGCAAACTATTTAAGCTTACCAAGCCTTGAATATGGTGGTTACGGTTTGGATCATTATCCACATGGATCTCGGCCAAGGCGACGGTAGCTCCTAAAAACAGGAACAGCATTAGAGATTTCATTTTGGGCACTCTATTTGCGGATTCTCCAGGAAAGCTGTGATTAGTATGGATCGTTCCCGCCCTTTTATAAGCTTGTGAGATTGGGATTGCCTCTAAACTGAAAAAAACGAGCACAAAGGAGTCTATGTTAGGATATTGTCTTCTTTCTACGCATGCAGCGTGCAGATTTCTCAGCTGATATCAGTAGTGAGGGTTTATTTACTTACTGTACGCACGTTTCCTCACATTAATAAACTTAAGATTGGGATTGCTTCTAAACTGACAAAAACGACCACAAAGAAGTCTATGTTACGGCATTGTCTTCTTTTTACGCATGCAGCGTGCAGGTATCTCAGCTGATATCAATAGGGAGGTTTTATTTACTTACTGTACGTACGTTTCCTCATTAATAAACTTAAGTCGGCTTTTCTCTTCCTCATATTAATAAACTTAAGTCGACTTTTCTGTTCAAAAGAAGTTTTATTCGACAATTTTTATGGAGTATTATTACATTCTCGTGTCTTTACAAAGACCGGTAGTCACAAGTCACGTCAGTCGCCTTGGTTACATGTTGTAGATGTAAGAAGCGCAGAACAAATGTTTTGTCAAAATTCAAATAACAGCTATACTTTACTTGATTATGTGAACAGGTTTTGTTTATTTTGAGCACTCTTTGTTTTGGTTGCCTCAAATGTAGACTAGCTTAACAGAATTGTTTAACATCCCTTGGGCCGGCACTGCAAACATAGGTATCTTGACAAAACGGTATATTTTGTTTGTGTATGTAGAGGGAAACACAAGTTTACTTTAGTTTTTGGATACATGTATGTTATTTGTCAGGTGGGAGCTAGGTCCGTGTAGCAAAAAACTTTGACCGAGGTTTGAAAATATTGTCACAGTCTTTCGCTACACGGACCGATACTAAGCCAGTAAATAATTTAGTTATTGTTTCTTCCGGCCCTCTCCCAAATCACTTTTACTGTCATTGAACGTTTCCACGCATACATCGCGAGCACTTTACTATGACCGTGGTTATAGGAAATTCCGGACCGCCTTAAGTACGATAAGATTGCAGAATTCGTTACCTTGTCCTGTGGAAAAAAAAAAAAAAGAAAAAAAAGAGTATTCACAGCAATATCTAAATCGTTTAAGCTTTGGTTATATCTTCCCGGTCCCACTCATTTTCATGTTAGTTCTAGTTTATTTGTGTGCGCAATTATTGTTATCAGCATCAATCAGAAAAAAATGGATTTTGGCCTTGTCCCATAAGTCGCGGAGTTGCAGATAACTAGAATGAGCTTTGCTTATTGGCTGGTCTTCAATTCGTAAAATTCGTGGCCCTAATCGTTCCGAAAACCCTCGACATTCTTGAAAGAGAGATGAGCGTATAAGATATGATTCTTTTCAAAGCTTGCACCTCACTTCATTGTGTTGTTCGCGAAGAGCGAGTACTGTCACAATTCTCATTCTCAGTTAGGATTGAAGTTAGATGGTGATAAAACTGAACTCTTGATCACTGGATCTCAAATTAATTTAGACCTAGTCTGTAATTTCCACTGTTGTACTTAATGATAATTTCGTGATTCTTTCATCTAAGTATGCCAGGAACATTGGTGTTACGTTTGACGGTGTACTGAACTTTGAGCGCCATATTCATGATATTTGCAAGTCTCGTTACACAGTAAATTTCAAGGAGTTAAAATAACACCTTGAGTAGAGTTAAGTTTACTCCTCAAGGTGGAGTTATTTTAGAGGAGTTAGAATAACTCTAAAAAAGAGTTATTTTAACTCAAAATTGGAGTTATTTACTAGTCGTAGGGTTAATCTAACTCTGCTTAGTGGAGTCATTCTTTGTAGAGTTATTTTAACTCTAAACGAGAATCACTTCGTGAATTTTGCCGGGGCCACTTTTGCCTTGGCAACCCACGTTTACACTAGCATGCATAAGGGTCGTTTACATCAACAAGTTTATCGCGCGACATGAAAATCTTTTTTATCGCAAATATTCTTTCGAGAAAAAAAAACAACTTCCAATTACTAATGTGAAAAGAGAAAATGATACCTGCTCTGTGTACTCATTTCGATAATAAAATTACGCCTCGGCTTTCATAAAAATCACCGCCGGCCAAGGGCGCCTATGCTTTGTCGCATAAAAATTGGCATAAAATTTTAAGTTTACAATTTTTACATCGCGGTGACCCTGTGCTATTAAAGTTAAAATCACGTGCTCGAAAAGTGCAGGTAATCATGGCGCGTTGCGGGCCAAATCTACAAACCTCCAGGGTCTTGTTTTCATTCCTAAAACGGATAAATTACTTCTTTGGCACTTCAAATGGAAAGGAACAACATTAGTCGATGTTTAGGTGGCCTCAGAATGGAAGATCGAGGTAAACGGAGCCCTTAAATCTTTCTGGTGAATGATTTTTCTTTCCTTCAACCGCGGCGAAAACAAGACGATCGGTGCGCTTTCAAGTGAGTTTTGAATACAGATCGCGGATTTAAAGCAGCTGCCTGGACTTTAGAAAACAAAAATGGTAATGTACATTATTATTTCGAAGTTGAATCAGCTTTTAGCACGATAGGAAAAGCCACAGCCGATAAAATAACAGCAAAACTTGTGGGAAAAACTCATGCTTTCGCTTTTGCGTGAATAATTAATTCCAACATGCAGTCATGCAGCGAATCAGTCTGTAAAATTTTGAACATTTTTGTGCTTTTAGATAAGTTTTTTTTGCCTCATCTTGAATGAAAATTTATTGTTATTGAACTTCCTGTCACGTTTCCTTCATTTAGTTGCCTTCATTTGAGAGTTTTAAGTTTTAATAGTGAACAGTATTTTTGCACGCTGGATTTCTGTACATTTAATTTACGGCGACCCCCGTGATTTGTTTGTCTAGTATATTCGCTTCCCTCAAATATATTTTATTGAGTCTTGTTCAGCTTCTACGAAACTCCTGGGGATAGCACTAAGCTGGCACTAAATTTACACAGTTGAAAAACGATTTATCTTAAAATAATTGCCTTATTTTTGTCGTCTTTTTGATGCACAACTTTCATCTTTCTCTCGCTACGCTGTAATATTTCTTCGGACGGCGAAAAATTTATCCGATTTCTTCTTTTTGAATTCGTTTTACGTGTTTTTTTCGCCGAGGACTTCGGTATAAGAATCGACGAAATCCTTTTGAAGAGAAACTTTTTTAACATGCTACTCTTGTTCTTGAGACGTCTTAGAAATCGCAGTGAATAAACTTACGTTTTACAAGAGATTGATGTAAAGATAGTTTTGAAATATGTTCGCCAGCTTTGATCTCTAAAGGTTTACTGTTAAGTGGTCGCTCGTAAATACGTTTCTAAAAATATCCACTCCTAAGTTTTCGCTCATAAAGTAGTCTCTCGTAAATATTGGGGAACTTGTCGTTCCCCAAAAAGTTATAATCTTTTGTCTGGAATGCCTTCGATTGCCTCATGTAAAGTCACTATGAGAACGATTTTGTCACAGCGGAAAGCGGGGCCCTGGAAACGAGACGTTGAAAAAAAAAAAGAAAGGAACGGACAACATTTTAAGACCTGTTCCAGCGTTACGACTGGCCCCGGTATTGAGGGTTAAATCTAAGTCCTACTGGGAGTTACGTTTCAGGAACAAGTTATTTCAATTCTTTATAGGGAGTTTTAAATATAACCCGCTTTTGGAGTTATCTTAGGGGTTAGTAGGGGTTAGTTTAGCTCTGGTTGAGGAATTACTTTAACTCGCTTTTGGAGGACTTTTGTAGGAGTTAATTTAACTATTGTTAGGGAGTTAAAGGTCAAATGCAACGAAATTTGGACAATTTTTCTTTTGTTAAAATCCTTTTTAAAAACATCAGTCATACCAACAGGAAGCAGAATCAACTCTTAAAATTAGGTTTTGCACAAACCGTGGTGCTCAAGATAAGAAAATCCGACGGTTTCCGAGAGCTTTACGAAAACGAACCAGAAATGGCCGCGCCGAGATTGGAAACGAATATACGGTATTTGTGACGTCATATTTGGCGAGCTTGTTTTCATGACCATAAGAGATTCTGAGGCTTTCGAGAAGTCATCGAGTTTGTTTCAAGGTTTTCTGATGTTTATTGACTAGCCGATGTCTAAAAGAGATGAAGACATTGACTTGTGGTCTGGAAATGTCCAAATACAGCCGTGAAAGTTCAAACCATTGAAATCAGGCAAAGATTTGGTCAAAATAAACTCGAGTGGATCAGACTTAACAAGATGGCTACGATATCAACAAGATTACCTATCAACAACGAAAGAATCGACCACATGGATTGGTGAGCTCTTCTAAACATGTTGAAAACTACCCTTCAAAGATTGGTAATAAAATTAATGAATACAGGCTATCTTAGAGTGTTTGCCTTGCTTATTTTGTAAATTGAGATGATATGTTCATTTCCTTACTGTCAGTTTGAGAAGCCGATAAGATGAGTTGTTTTGTGGGAATTTCTAGCATTGAAGCCCAACTTGCTGATGTTGTTTTACATGGCATGTGGGTGTTGTTTTTCTTCCTTAGAATTTTATGGATTACGGAGTTTTCAAAGGTTAGGAAATCGTCAGCGCCAAGAAAAATCATGAAGGTCTTGAGTCAGGTAAAATTGAAATATAAAATCACTGGAAGAAACCTTTCAGAACTCTGTGATTTCAACAATGCTTTTCTTTATACAGAAGGTAAATTCGTTGAAAGCGTATCAGTCGTAAATAGGTGGAAAGTATGGCTGTTTGTGGAAGGTACTTCTACATCCGATATACTAATTTGTGATTATTTCGTCAGAGAAAAGTGAGACTTTTGAAACCTGATTACTCTGTGAAATATGACTGACAACCAGTACTGTAGGATTATATATGGAAATAATTTTTAATCTTCCTTTGTGATAGCATTCCCTGCAGTAAAAAGGGCTTACCTGCCATTTAAAATGTGTCAGTGTGTTCTGCTTTCTTGACTAATGTTCTGGTCTTGATTATTACTTTCTTATTACAATGAAGTGTTATTATAGCTTTTCATTCACACATCAGCTTTAATTTTAAACATCAATTAAACTTTAAGCTAGGCACACACTAGGGGACTAGTCGCAGGGACTTATCCCTTAGTGTGTACAAACTAGAAAATTGATCGATTTGTGAGACTATTGGTCCCTGCAACTAGCCCCAGAAATCAAACCAGCTTAATTGGTGGGACTAATCGCAGGGACCAAAGATGTGGTTTTCGATGCAAAATACGAGTACACTTTAGGGGACTTGTCCCCAAAGCAAGTCCCTGCGACTAGTCCCCTATTGTGTGCCGATCTTTAGATGACATAATGCTCCATGCAGCAAGTAGGCAAAAGAACAATAGGCAGTGAAAATAGCAGCAGTTATTATTCAGGCACTGATCACTCTAATCAAATTAAATTACGTCATTGGTCCACACACAAAAAGTGCAAAATTTGAAATTCAAATTGACAAGTAGATACACTGGATTCTGTTGGAGCATCTTTTCATTTCGGCATTGAATTTGCTGTATTTGTAAATATAACATATCTTAAACTTACAAAGTTTTGACGCGCCAAATGCAGTCCGGGATCGTTATCAGATTTGATAACCATGTGACGTCATATAATGGCGGCCATATCAAAAATCGGGAATTTTTGTATTCACTTTGCTTTGCTCGTTATTTGTTCGATTATGCTCGGGTAATTTACTCATAAATCTATTCGATAAGTACCAAGAAAGGAAGAGCCTCGCGTGTTTTGAAGATGGCGGCTGAAGACCAGCGTAAACGATGTAAAATGCTACTCGTAAAGTGAAACAGCGCTTGCAATTTTGCATACAGATCAGGTGTGTTTTTCATTTTGTCATTAGATTTAAGTTGCTTGAAGATTTTTGCGACAATCACAAAAAATATGTCGTTAATCCTCACGCTATGTACTTGGGATTTAATCTGTTTTTAGTTTTGTGCACGATCTGTGAAAAAAGTGCACGGGGTTGTTTTGATTTGCGATGTGCTGTTCGTAACGGCTGCCATATCTACATCTGTAATTGATGTGACCCTGATGTGTTTCTAGGTATTGAGATGGCGGATGCTGGTACCCATAGAATCAAAACAGCAAACTTATGTCGATTTTGTGCGGGCAAGACTGTGTCTTCAAAAAAGACTTCTGCAAGACCTAAACTTGAATTCAAACGACATGATATCGACATTGAATAGGACAGCGATTTTATTCATCCCCGGCTTATGTTTGCCTGACGTACGTGAGGTATTATCGCCTGAGACGGTCAATCGGCAAATGCATTAAAGGTAAGTTGCCTATATTTTTGAGTCCAAGATTCAATGTCCACAAATTCGTGGTCCTGAAATGTTTTCAAGAAATGCCAGCTAAACTAGGTCAGTTTTCTGGCACACCAGTCATTAATATTATTAATGAAGCTTATTGTTGGATTCAGCGCGCGAGTGACAACAATGGGGTAACAGACCTACGCAACTCCTATCCGCTTGTAATAGCCACTTTAGGAAGTTTTGCTCGAACTAGTATATCTCTAAGGATCTGCCTCTTTTGTATGGTACGATCTGGGGATCTTTGAATATTTCGCTAAGCACAAATCCTGTGGTTTCGGAAGGACATGGTCATATGTCAGGTTGGCTTCCGCTGCAATCCGCGTGAAATTTGTAGAGTTTGACACATCTGTTTTTTTGCCAGGTTTTTTCTCTCTCGGCTCGTTTGTATTGCCAGATATGTTTTAAGCTCTCTAAATGTTAGCTCTGGAGGAACAAATATTCCGTGAACATGTTAGCTACTTGCATTTTACGTGTTACTACGCCGAGCCCGGCTGTTGAATTAACTGTTACAAGTTATACTGTTTGTTATCACGCAAACAAAACCGTGAAATTTAGTTACAGCTCTTAAAGATGTATTTACTGTCACTTTTTCGTTTATATTTACTACAGACTGTTAAACAAGCAGCTTCGCCAGCTACCAAGAAAATGAAGCCTGAGGGAAAATGGAAGCTATTATCATATTACTGTCAATAAACAACGCTTTTGTGAACAGAATATTTGTTGTCTACCTTCGCTGTGTCATTTTACTCGCGGAACAAATATCACACGGTGTCTATCTGGAAATTAAATTCGCAGTAACTTTGGAGGAAGACAGTTTTCTTCCATACAGTTTTGTTTTTATTCCATAATCCCATAACCTATTATGAAGCAAACATAAATTTAATTCAATGAAGCTGCATTGTGATGTTGTGAGTAGCCCTTTCATCACAGCGCCTCGTCGACCGGCATATTGAATTATACACTGTTGCTACCAAATAATGTCACGTGAACGAAAACCTGTGCAACGATTGGTTTATGGTTTGTTTTTGTCGAGGTTATAACGATCCCGGACTGAAAAGGCTAACTTTTGATTGGCGCATAGAACAAAGCTAAAATTTAACCGGG
>JAHPZR010014931.1:5000-10203 GCA_019787425.1 Platygyra sinensis | reverse complement strand
CAATATTTCTTACCAAAGACAAATCACGTGCGTTTCATCCACGGCGACTGCTTTCACATAAGATTTGTAAGTTTCGCTTGCCAACATTCTTCGCCAAGCCAAGATTCAGGTGATCCTTAAACGATAGGAAATTCTCCACTCTCAACCTTTCTTACCTCCGCCGCCGAACTGACATATCACTAAGCAAAGATAGGCGGCGCACTTGATCTTTCATAAGATTGACTAAGGGAGAAATCAAGATTACAATATTCTTCTCGTATCTATCTACCGAAGCAAATACCGCACGTAAAGCTTGGAACACAACAGACTTTCCATAGCGAGTAGGCAAATTGACATACACATCACTTTTCATTTCGAGTATTCGTTGAATTGCTTCTTCCTGGTGCTTGTTAAGCTTCTCAAAGCCAAAAATGTCGCATACTTTGGCAAACGCGTGGTCTAGTGAACTCTTCCGCCATTTTGTTTTTCTCGTGGACATCGAGATCCCCACGTAAAGCCCACGCGTGCTAGCTCCACAAATCGAAGAGCCGAATTCGAATTGGTGAAGAAACACTGACGTCACGGAAATCGTTTCGCAGAACGAGATCGCAGACGTTAATTTTCAGAGGAACGATCGGAAATACGTCTGCTGTTCGCAGGCTAGGCTCCCCTAAAATGTTCATCATTTTAACCTGAAACGTTCTTTCTAATTGTTCACTGTACTTAGCTTAACAAGGTACTTCGCATATCATGTTCCTGATTCAAAGATGATCCTCTGGCTCCTCGTCGGGGATTCCCGGTCTATCCTCGGGTGACTCTAGTAGCAGCACAAGTTTGTTAACTGGTCGACTCAACACTGACCCGGTTGCTGATTGAACTGTTACCGATCTGACTTGGCCTTGGTCATCTCGACGTGCAGCAATAACTCTAGCCATGGGCCACTTGTTTCTGCAAGTGTTGTCATCCTTCAAAAGAACTATATCACCTTCAGTGTAGTTTCTTCTCTGACGTGTCCACTTTGGTCTCGCTTGTAGGCTCTGTAAATATTCTTTGCTCCACCTGCTCCAGAACTCGTTAGCAATATGCTGTACACGCCTCCAGCGTCGCTTGCAATAAACATCTTCTCTTTGAAACTTCCCTGGAGGAGGAAGAATAAGCTTGGTTTTGCCGGTGAGAAGTGTACTTGGCGTTAGTGGCAACAGAGACAGTGGGTCACTTAAGGTCTCGGTAGTAAGAGGGCGACTGTTTACAACAGCTTCGACTTCACATAACAGAGTTCGCAATGATTCGTCGTCTAAGCTGTGACCATGTTGCTTCATAAGCGCTGCCATAATGTTCCGTACTAATCGGATTTGTCGCTCCCAAGCTCCTCCAAAGTTGCTTGCCGTAGCAGGGTTTCTGACCCAATCAGTGTTGTGCTTGAGCAATTCTGCCTTAATCTTCTCATCATCCATCTCTTGAAGTGCTCTCTTCAACTCGTTTTCAGCTCCAACAAAGTTGGTCCCTTGATACTCGATCTCTTATTGGTCCTCTTCGAGCGATAACGCGCCGTAGTGCTTGCAAGAACGAGTCTGTTTCCATGGAGTGTGCTACTTCAATGTGTATCGCACGACTAGCCATACAAGTGAATAAGGTTCCATATCTTTTCACTTCTCTCCTGCCTTCCTTAACGTACCACGGGCCGAAACAGTCTACTGCGCAGTATGAAAATGGTGGCGCGGGCTCAACACGCGAAATTGGGAGGTTGGCCATTTTCTGTTCTCCAGCAGTACCACGTAGATAGCGACATCTTACACACCTTGAGATGAAGCGTCTAACTGCTGCATTCCCATTAATAATCCAGTAACCATTTGAACGAAGTTCATTTAAGGTGATACCCCTTCCGCTGTGATGAGTCTTCTCATGGACGTGGCGGATGATCAACTCTGTGATATGGCCAGTCTTTAGTAAGATGACAGGGTTCTTAAGACTGTCCGCCAGGTTAGCCTTCGTTATCCGACCTCCTACTCGAAGCACTCCGATAGCATCCAGGTATGGATCTAGGGCGTTAAGGCTGCTAGTTTTCTTCAAAAGGGCTTTCCTTTCTTTAACACACTTACGATCCTTACGCACACCTTTACTCTGGGCTTGAAATTCTTTCAAGGTCTTCACTTCTTTATCAAAGGCGTTAGTTTGTACGACCTTAAGGATTTCTACTTCTGCTTGTTGTAGGTCTTGGACCATAATGCGTGCAGGGCAACTTTCAGCTTTACGACTCCGTCCGTTAATTTGAGGGCCTTCATCAACTGGGAGATTCCTGTCTGCTGTGTTGATGTTCATCCTGAGATGCCGTTTGTATTCCATACAGAGGGAAACTGCGGTCTTTAACCTTTGCCAGTTGGAGAATCTTTCAAATCTGCTTAGTATGCTTTCGTGTTCTTCAATAACTGTGGTGTTGGCGGTGACCTTTCTAACTTCTGGGGAACTCTCCTGGATCTCATTTTCATACGAGCTTTGTCGTGGCCACTGATCCTCTGTCTGCCACAAGAATTCTGGGCCTCTAATCCATTGCGACTTCCGCATAAACTCTTTGGCATTCACTCCCCTCGATCCTTCATCCGCCGGGTTGGATCCAGACTCCACGTACCGCCATTGCTCGGGTGAAGTTTGGTCACGGATGAACTGCATTCTGTTTGCAACGTACACATGGAATCTTCGAGATTCGTTACTGATAAATCCGAGGACGACCTTGCTATCTGTCCAGTAGAGGTCCTGAAGTTCTTCGTAATCTAACTCTTCTTTCAGCACGCTTGCAACTCTTACTGAAACGGTAGCTGCTGTAAGTTCAAGCCTTGGGATGGTTACTGATCTCAGTGGTGCTACACGTGCTTTACCCAGTACTAAAGAGCAATGAATCCTGCCATTTTCATCAACCAGTCTGAGGTAAGAGTATAGTCCGTATCCAGTTCGTGATGCGTCTGACATGTTATGTAACTGTGCAGTAACAATTCTTCTAAAATGAGGGGGCTTGAAGTTTCTTGGGATGCCAAGCTGCTCAAGTAGCGGTAACTGACTCCTCCACCTTTCCCACTTAGCGAGAACTTCTCCATCGATTGGCTCGTCCCAGCCTTTCCCGTGACAGATCTCTTGAAGTATCTGTTTTCCAACAAGGACGACGGGTGCAATAAGCCCTAGTGGATCGAAGATCGTACTTATGGTTGCCAGTATACCTCTGCGTGTGCATGGCTTGTCCTTCAACTCTATTCTGAACTTAAATGCATCCGACTCTATACACCAATGTACGCCCAACGCTCTCTCTATTGGTAACTTGTCAATGCTCAAGTCTAAGCCTTTGACTTCTTTCGCTCTATCTTCAGGCGGTACCGACATCATCACCTCGACTGTTGCTGACGAACTTTGTGAGGTTAAGTCCTCCCTTTGCACACATCCCCTTAACAGCTTGTACAAGTTCTATGGCATCCTTTTCTGTTGGAACCGATTTCAGTGCATCATCAACATAGACGTTTTTCTTCAGTGTTTCGGCCGCTCTTGCACCAAACTCCTTTTCACCGTCTTCGGCTGTACGTTTCAGGGCACAGTTGGAACATCCTGGTGATGAACCAGCTCCGAAGAGAGGGACCGTCATGCAGTACTCTTGAAGTTCTTGAGATAAGTCTCCATTTGGCCACCACAAGAAGCGAAAGAAATTCTGATCCTTCTTTTTCACTTTGACTTGGAAGAACATCTTTTCTACATCCGCCATGAAGGCTACTTTTTCTTTTCTGAACCTGGTGAGCACTCCAGTTAGCTTGCTTGAAAGATCAGGCCCTTGTAAAAGGTGGTCATTGAGCGACTCGCCCTGGTAACGAGCTGAACAATCGAATACTACGCGGATGCTGTTCGGTTTTTTAGGGTGATATACCCCGTGGTGAGGTAAGTACCACGCCTTTCCTTCTTTAGGGGATAGCTCTTCAGCACTGACCTTTCGGGCATATCCCTTCTCTATGATTTCAGACATGAAGCTGACGTACTCAGCACGATACTGCGTGTCACCTTGGAATCTCTTCTTTAGGCCGTGCAGACGTTGCACTGCTTGAGAACGATTGTTGGGTAGTTGCACATTACTTTCTCTAAACGGCAGGGGAATTTCATAGTGCATGTCCTCTCTATGACGGATTCCTTCTTCTACTATCCTGAGGAACAGACGATCTTCTCTCGATTGTGCGACTCCATTTTCTCTTTCGGCAAAGTCTAACTCAAACATCCGTGAAACCACTTGAGGGGTTAGCTGCTCTTTGATCATTCTCTCACCAACGATGTATCCTTTAACTTCATCTTCTAAGCTGCTCTTAAGAATCTGAATTCGATTGCAATGTACTTAGTTACTGCTCTCATGTCTTACAGGACCGTTAATGTACCATCCCAGTAATGATCGAACTGCGTAAGGATTATTCTCATTCCCGCAAATGACATCTCTCGGTCGCACTGCACCAGTGCAGTTCAGTCCGATAAGAAGTCCCACTTCTACACTGTCCATGTAAGTTGGTATGTCCTTGCTAATTTGCTGCAGGTGAGGCCATCCTCGTACTCTTTCGGGTCGCGGAATTTCGTCACGATCTGCTGGAATCTGTTGTTTGACGTAGGTTCTGGGAAGGGCTAGACTAACCTCGTTCTCTTGAAAGTGAGAAGCCATTAAACCATTGACAGCCTTAGTATCGATATCTTGGGTGCCATGCATAGTGGTGAGCAGCTTGCTTTCAATTCCTTCAACTCCAAGCTTTCTCAACGAATCTTCTTTAATGAAAGTTCCACCGCTGGCATCATCAAGCAGAGCATAAACACATATCCTATTGTTTGGATTGTCCTTGTGGTACAACCATATTGGGACAATACCCATAGTGATCGGGACATCACCAGCTTCGGTCACATTGCAGACTGTGGTACATGCATTGATAACTTGGTCTTCCTTTCCCGTTTCTGATTCCTTTTGTTGGGCGTTCCTTCCCTCTGGGTGCACCTCTTCTGGCTTCCAGTTGTAATCGTGAAGTGACGTTGAGTGTTTCTTGTTACAGGTCTTGCGGGATCTTCTACTTCTGCAAAGCTTGGCAATGTGTTCAGAACTGTAGCAACCGAAGCATAAGCCCTTCTCCTTGATGAAGTCTCTTCTCTCTCCCAGGGTTTTTTTTAAGAAACTCAGCACATTCATCCAGGTGGTGTGCCTTTGAGCACAAGGTACAGCTGACGG
>JAHPZR010014928.1:0-16167 GCA_019787425.1 Platygyra sinensis | reverse complement strand
TCGGACATTAGCACTCGCCCACTCGCCCAGGCGAGTGTGAAAAGTGTCGGGCGAGTGCAAATTCTCGATCACTTGCCCATTTGGCGAGTGCAATTTTTGTCACCAAGAAATTATTTAACTATCAAAATAATGTTTTTACACTCCATTTTGGCAAGAAAATTCCTAAACATAAACTTACCATTTCTATTTTACAAAGTTTTGTATTCCGAAAGGCAAGTGACATACTACATTCGGCTAAACAATATGGCTTCCCTCTAGTGATAATTACATATCGCATCTACTTGTACAAAGTAATACTGCTGGTCACTATCGAGCTATCGGTGATCAGGTAGATATGGCGCCTAAAATAGAGACCGCTCCTGAGAAGAACAGACACGTTTGCTCCCAAACTGCAGGGATTTCACGAAGATTCATCAATAAAAAATCTACTTGAAATATAAAGTAAGTGCTTCCATTGTGTTTCCTTGGGATTTAAGGTCTTTAAATAGAAGTTTTCATTGAGGAAATAATCCTCGGTCTGCCATAGTGCTTGATGACGTTGCAAGCGAATTGTTTTCCGTACTTTCCCAGCTTTCTGATCATTGCGTGTTCTCCCGTAAACTGATCGCGTACAAAATAAAAAATGTGGATATATATTTCAAGAGTCTCCAAAGTAGTCGAAGAGAAAAAGGAAGGAAAAAGCCCCGAAAGCTACCTGTGATCAGTCCAAGGAATAAAAGATGACCAAAATGGTTGGAAAGACGCGGGGGTTGGAAGGGGAGGGGGGGGGGGTAAATTTTTGGGCGAGTGAAAACTGGTCCGGGCGAGTGCATTTTGAGGGTCACTTGCCCGAATGGCGAGTGCTCTCAAAGTTAAGTGTCCAACCCTGAGTCTACAGTACTAGTGACTATAAGGAGCCTGGTGCATTACACTCTAACATGGAGACCTTTAACACTTTGATATGCTTTGGCAGCTTTATGGCATAAATTCAACTGCAGTACTTCAGCCATTATTTTATTAAATGTTTCGAAATAGTACCTACCTGTGTTAGTGTATTACCGTTAAAACTAAATATCTTACTAGATAATTACGTTGATAATTATTGTCCAGTATAGCAGCTCTCAGTATAAGTTTTCATCATAGAAAGCAAACGCTATCTTTACAATAATGTAGTACCAGAACTTAGTTCTTAATAACCGAGCAGGATTAATCCATACATGTATGGGAGAATCTTGACCGACGTTGCTGTGTTAGGTCTCTACACACAACTAAGGTCAAGATTCTCTCATGCAGACTAAGCTCGGTTAATAAGATGTCAATTATAAGCAAACAAGAAAAATGATATTGAACTAATGTAACTGGTTTTACTAGCTGACATATTTCTTGTGAACTGTGATGAGCTGAACTTAAATATGTGAAAGTTTGCTTGTCCTCTTCAGGTTTTTTTTTTATTTTTGTCAGGTTTTTTTGGCACTTCCACAAATATTTTGAGACGAAAATAATCAATATTTGTATTTTAGTTTGAAACTTTTTCACCATAAAATGTAATCAGGCTAGATCTAAAATCTTCACGGCTGTCAATATTGATTTCAGTCAATCAAATTCATGAATTCAGTAGCTCCCAGTCCTAGTGAGACACAGCCATGTAATAAAATAATTTATTAGCTTAGGCAGTGTTTGAGCCATAGCGCGTACTTGCGACATTCTCCCCTTTGAGTGATGAGTTGTCTCTTAAAATTTGATGGCTGGGCCATAAGTGTTTCCCACGATCAGAAGTATTTGTTGAGCCGGTTTCTTCTAAATAAATGTATTCATTTTTTGGTCAGGTAGCGTGTCACATTTTCATACAAAATTGTTTTCCAGCACCTTATAAATTGCTTTTAAAGACACTATTGTTTCATACTTCGCTCCTTGAACAACATTCCAAACCTGTCACGTACGTAGAAGCCGTAAGTGTCGAATGTTGTCAAATTACGCAGTTTCATCCACAGTTTTGGTTTGCCCGTTTTTGAAGTGTTATGAAATCCTGTTGTTCTACTAGATGATCTATATATTAATTATTTGCTGAATTACTGCAGGCTTTACCATCTTGTAAACTCATTCAAAAGCTGAATAATCAAATGATCATCACTTTTGCCATATTGGAAGTAGAATGAGACTTGCATCATTCCCATGTGACTGATTTCAGCAGATTTGCACGTGTTATTTACAGGCTCCCTTTCTCTATTTACATGTTGTTTACAGGCTCCCGTTTTCGATTTACATGCTATTTACAGGCTCCCTTTTTCGATTTAGAAGTTATTTACAGGCTCCCTTTTTGGATTTACATCTTATTTACAGGCTCCCTTTTTGGATTTACATGTTATTTACAGGCTCCCTTCTTCGATTTACATCTTATTTACAAGCTCCCCTTTTCGATTTACATGTTATTTACAGGCTCCCTTTTTCAATTTACATCTTATTTACAGGCTCCCTTTTTCGATTTACATGTTTTTTACAGGCTCCCTTTTTTGATTTACATGTTATTTTACAGGCTCCCTTTTTGGATTTACATGTTATTTACAGGCTCCCTTTTGGATTTACATGTTATTTACAGGCTCCCTCTTTCGATTTACATGTTATTTACAGGCTCCCTTTTTTGATTTACATGTTATTTTACAGGCTCCCCTTTTCGATTTACATGTTATTTACAGGCTCCCTCTTTCAATTTACATGTTATTTACAGGGTCCCTCTTGTGATTTCCATGTTATTTACAGGCTCCCTTTTTCGATTTACATTATATTTACAGGCTCCCTTTTTCGATTTACATGTTATTTACAGTGATTTGACATCCTCCCTGTATGAAATTTACATGTTATTTGCGGGTTTCATGGTCAAATCACAAGAAATTTACAGGCTATTTACAGTATTGGCAGGAACAATTTACATGTCATTTACATGATCTTGTCCCTTTCCTTAGAAAAATTTACAGTGTTACCTCCATTATTTACATGTTTCACTGGAAATATTTACATGTTTTTTACATGGAACTCCACAAACATGTAAATGGGGAAAAATCATGTAAATTAATCTTTACAGTCTCTTTTTGATGATTTACATGTTAATTACATGTTATTTACATACTCTGTAAATTTTCAACTTTTCCAGTGCCAACTTTTGTATGGCTCGGCAAGAAGTTAAGCCTACTCTCAAATTTGGTTTTCAAGTTTATCGTCAGTTTGTTTGTGAAGAAGGTTTTCAGGATTTCTGTGTTGGACCCATTCTTATAGCAAAATACATTTTAATTTCCCCTCAATTTAAAAAATAGATTCAAATAAAATTTACCGTAAGCTTAAGCTTATAATTTAAACATTGTTGTAAAAAGGTTTTTCCTCATACTACCATTGTAAATAGGTGCAACAAACCAGAAGCGTAACACTTTGCAAAACTGCCAAATCTATTAAAACAATTATTTGCTAATCTTTCTTTGTTTTTTTCGACTGTTCTTGGTCGGTTTTGACATAAAGTTAAGTACTTGACGTCTTCAGAGTTATTAAGCTTAGATACTTTCCGCGGTTAGCGCGCATGTACACGAACTCGCACAAACAGCCGTGATTTTAAAACTTTTCTCTGTTTTTGCTGAATCTTTGACATACAATTTTTAGCTTTATAAAAATTGAATTAAATTATGTGAACCCCCATGCCTTACAACCTCTGTGAAAACGTTTTTTGTAGTACAGTAATTTTTCAGATACAACAAAATGTTTGGCCTATCAAATTAAACTTATGTGTCGGAATCGTGTAATTGATTAGGGTAATCCATTTGAAAGCACGAACTGTTCCAGTATTTGTTTATGCGCAACTATTTTTCTTAGGCCAATACTTTGAATAATGGCTTTATTGTACACTTTGTTATAATTCTAACAGGGAATTTAGTTCATGGACAGTATAAAATAAAGTTTTGATGTCTGTGCGAATGAAGGTATTGTTTTAAGTTCCGGTTAAAAAGTAATCATTTATTCCGTTACTGTTTACGATACGTTTTTAACCTTCAAATATCGTATTTAGTAAAATTACTGAGCTTGCATCGGTTGCCTTAAGCAACTTAAATTGCTTCATTTAATGTTAGCATTAATTTGATTTCATTCGCATTGCTGCAACTTCTAGTTTAAGATTTATAATTTCAAGAATTAAACAACACTTTTTAGGTGGGAAGTGCACTTAAGTGTACCACAAACGCGCTTTTTTTTGTTTTGTTTTTTAACAAACAGCAACAACTATCTGTATCAACTTACCTTCTCAAGTATACATTGTCCCTGAGCAGACAGCAGCCATAAAAAAAAAATAAATAATTAAAAAGTCGTCAGAAGTTCCGTTTAAAGAAAATGCAAATCCAGTCCGTTGTCCACGGTCCTTGGAATTTTTTTTCTAGCTAACCTTTTGTGGCGCGGCGTCGCAGTGAACAAAATGGGCGCGAAAATATAGCCTCGTTTTCGTTCTTTCCTCCTGGCCCTCTCCTCTGAAAAAATCTTAAACATCGATCCTCGCCAAATGCAATTAAAATTAGAAGAAACTGACAACGCCATCATAAAGAACATACTCTCAAGCCTTTGGCAAAATTTTCTTTTATTCCTACCTCAAATGGTCGTTGAGCAGGAAGCTGACAAACTTTTCAGTTAGATTTTCTACTGCCGCACTTTTTTAGGAAAAAGTAATCATGGCTATTTTTTAAAACACTATTTATTAAACTACAACTTTGCTTAAAAATATTCCTAGAGAAAGGTTCTAGTAAAATTTTAGAGCGAATATTAAACTTCGGTCCGTTCTGGTCACGTGACCGATGACGTCACAGCATTAAAAATGACAAAAATGTATATTTCATAAGAATATCTACCAATATCCAATTTTCTGTTTCCTCGCGTTTAATGCAAAGAGAGATAGCACTTGTACCCAGACTCCCACTTTTTGAAAATTGTATATAGCTCCCTTAATATTTATATTTTGTTCGGTACCCGGGCAGTCCGAAATGACTCACACCACGTGAGCTTCAAACCACGTTGACTGCTTTTTCAATAACAAAATAATTTCGTCACAGTGAGCAAAAATGCACTTGTGAGTAAAGTCACGTGACCAATGACGTCATCGCCCTTTGTCTTGTACAATAATTAGTTTATGGTAAGACTTATTTCTAGACAATGTGGGGGTCTTGCTGCCCTCAAACTGACCAAGTTATTTGGGATTGACGATTTTCCAGCTGCAAAGGATTCTGGGAAGGTTCTTATTATAATTATATATTGTTATTTAATTATTATTATTATTATAAGTATTATTAATATTATTATTATTATTATTATATTATTATTGTCATCATTATCGAGTTGCAAGGCATCAAGTAAGCACAGCGAACGAGTGAGTTTTGTCGCAACGAGAGAATTACGATCGTTCAGAAATCCATAATAATGCATAAGCTCATTGACCTATCAAATGGTCTATAATACATCACGTGCATTTACTTTGTATCGGTAAACTTTTGCTTTTTTAGCCTGAGTATGGGGTGTTTTATCAGCTAATAAAACATTATTACCAAAACAGCAACTGAGTTAACAAATGGTTCCTACATATTTAATGTTATTTCAACTTATCGCACTGAACACAACACTGTACAGCAATCTAAGAGGATACCTTTCATTATTCTCTTTGCGCAGTTCTTCGACAAATTAATAAGCCAAAAGTTCAGTGACTCAGCCGTCATATTGGTTATATATCGGTGTCCAACTTTCCTCCCCGATTCCCATCCCAGAGAAAAAAAATAAATCACTGCACGTAATGACTTTGGGGTAACATTCTGGATTAAATTCCCCTCTTCATCGGCATTTTTATTCTTTCGAAAAGTTCTGGAACAGGACGCCGAGTCTTCTTCGGTTAAAAGCAGAAAAGTCCAAAACACGTGAAATATTTGATATTCTTGCATACTAATTTAATGCCTATTTCCCAGCGTTTACAAGAGCATAATTGTCTTTTGACGCACTCTTTTCCAGGAATGTTTTTGAGGTTGTTAAAAAAAAAAAACTCGCCGTACTTTTTTTATCCGGTCTAAAACCACTCGGCTACGCCTCGTGGTTTTTAACGCAAGAAAACACCTCTGCTCATTTATTTGACATTGCTTCAAGCAATTTTAATGATGTGATGTTTTTATTTCATACATACATGTACTGAGATTTTTTCATGACCGACCTATCAAGAAACAGCACCAAATCCACAACTTGGAGCGCTATTCAGTCTCTGTTAACAACTATATATTTCGTATTTTGTTATTCATTTATACACTAATATCGTGATCGTGTTGGTGTTTAAGTTTTGTGTAATTATGATGTATTGTGAAAAATCTTACAATTTTTCAATGTATCGGTAATTATTTACTGGAAAGATCATCCTTCTTTCATCAGCACAGTATAAATTACTCGTTATTCTTGCTACAGATTACTCACTATAATCGGTCACTATGGATGCAACGATTTATTCACTACTTAAAAGAGAAACAACGATAATTAATACTTCGGTTTAATTAAAAATAACCAATGTGAAAATCTCATAAAAAGTCATAGTACGGTAGTTCTTTTAAAATAGTTTGTGTGATATAGTTACTCCTTAAATCTTTAACAATTATTCGCCGAAGGCGAAGTGAATTTTGTCGAATAATTCCTGAGACGAAGTCGAGGGGATTATTCGACATTATTAAAAACTGGATAATTGGATAATGCAATTCGAGAGTTTTCATCATCATGGTATACGAGCCATTATACCATGATCTACAAAAATGGCGAGCGTATGCGTGATTTTTTGGGCCTTTTTGTTTTTATTGTAATCCAGTTTTTTATATTTTGGGGGCGTTTTTAATAAAACAATTATTCCACCCGCGCTTGTTGGATATGAGATGATTATAGCCAACTCGGCGCTACGCGCCCCGTTGGCTCTCTATCATCTCATATCCAACGCGCGCTCATGGAATAATTGTTAAATATTCATTCGCCTTCGGAGATTAATTGTTTCAGTATAATTTCAGAGCTGAACAATAGAGAATAACGGATTAAACATAAAAACAAAGACGCAATTGTTCGTTTGCATACGGGTATGTAGCCGTAGAGATTGGGTGGGCGGAACTCCTTGGTCAGTGAGAGTTTGCAATATTGTTTTTGCCAAGTACTGTGCACGTGTTTTCTCAATTTTGGATTTTCTAGCTCAGCCTTCTCAGAGGTTTTTTTTCATCACCCAGCCAAGTTTGTTTACGCCGACCTTGCTGCCTTTAAACTATGATTTGCTCGAAGTGCTTCTCAGGCCTTTATATGATTTACTGCCAAATAAAACGGGCTTTCGGCACCTTTCACGCTCAGGTCTTTACTCTGAAAATAGCTTTTCAGTACTAATACGAATGGGTCTTTCTAGTCTCAAAACTGTCTGTTGCAATCAATTTCGGTACAGAAGGCCTTACATCAGATACATTAGCGCCAGTTTATGTTTCCGTTTGCCGTTTGCTGTACTTTTTAAACTCTACATCATCCGCTGTTTTAATTAGAGTTACATAACCCCAGAACAGATTGTGATGTTCCTTAATTTAATTAACGAAGACCGAAATGGAGGCTCGTCTTTGGCGAGAGCGTTGAGAATCGCCTCTGGACTTGACTTTTCAAGAAGGTCTTTGTTGTACAGTACCAGGCTTGATTTCCTTTTTTGTCAAACATACAGACCTCTTTTGCTTGTTGGCTCTACATTGTTTTGAGGTGCTCTTGCTTGGACTGCAACGTCTTGCGATTTTTCTCAAACGCTAAAATTGTTGATGATACTTATAGCTTGATATTTTTCCCCTTTAAGATATTGTTCAAAACTGGCAATCATCCTTCGTAGTGATGTACCTCGTAGTCATGTCCAGCTTCAGTTCTCACAGTGAATACGACGTCGCTTAGCAATTCATTGAGTTAAGTTTCTTTAACAACTTCTCAGAGCTCTACCTTTCTTTGAAAAAAGATTCTATCACATGACCAGAAGGCGTAAGATCCCATGATATAGCACGGCGCTTGCGCGAATCATTGCACGGTTTGCGCTTTGCGCGGTTAGACGTACCTCGTATAACGAACCAAAACTGGAAAATATTATTTCTGGAGGGACTGACCTAGTCAGTTCTTTCAAGTCTCCAGGTTTTTTTGTGTTCACGTAGTTGACACACGCTTACGCTTTCGACCCTAACGCAGTTAGGGCTTTCTAGTATGAGCGACTCAGAGAATGTGAGCGCGGAAACGAGCGCAACGGCTAAGCCTAGGCAGCTCGACGTCGACGACATGTTCTTGTTTCTGCCAGACCAGATGCAGCAAATGAATGGCAACATTACCAGGCTGCTTAGCGGGGATGATCACAGCTCCAAACCCAACCGAGACGACCCACCTGATCGTGGAAAGTCCTCGACGCAGGATGTAGAGGCAACCGACGCCTCACAGGGCGGACGTAAGGCCTTACTGAAGGCTATAGCTCAGGACCTCAACCTGAAGGACAAAACAGGCCCTGCTATCGAGGGCGAACTGGCCGAGCTAATGAATGCTCTCCTTGTTTTGTTTTGTTTTGTTTTGCTTTTTTTTTACGGAGAGGTAAGCTTCGTGTCTTACATTGCACCAAAGGTGCGTTTTTACAGTCTTTGGCTTTTCTAATTTGTTGGTTATGTACTTCGTACGAATTTTACATCCGCTTTCTTTTTCATGTGTAAACCGCAGGATGTATGAAATAGATTTATTTTTAAAACGTGACTCTTTTTTTAAATATTAATGATAGACGTCCCTTAACCACTAATACAAGTAGACCTAACCGGAAGAAAACTAGGGTAAATATAAGCAACTTGGCATTTTGAGAGTGGACTTAACTTCCATCTGGCATCTGTGGTGCCGTCGACGTGACAACAATTATGCTGCTGGATGTATGTTGTCTTAATTAAACAAGGATCATCGAGTCCCAACAATCTAATTGAGAGGGTAAAGGTAATATGGTTACCATTTGTGTTCCGAGCAAGATCCTCTGTCCCACCTCGAGGGCCGCAAACTGGAATATTTGGTTTTTCACAGAAATGTACTGGAGCCAAGAGCCTGCGGTGTAGACATGGCAACATCACAGAAGGCTGTCAATCTGTTTCTCTTGTTAGAAAAAACACTGCTGTGATATTCTGGAGATATTCTTTATTCAGTGTTTCAATTTCCATATTTGCATAATACAAAAACGTAACTATCTCCAGCAAGCAGGTATTATTTTTCCTTCGTAGGAACACTTAGGGCGCGTTCGTTTGGGATATTCCGGAATAAGAATATATTCCGGAATATATTCCGGAATATATTCCGGCTCTTCTGCTCCTGGGAGCAGAATAGCCGGAATGGAAATCCAGGTATTCCGGAATGAGAATAGCTCCCAAACAAACGCTTACTCGCATTATTCCAATTATTCTTATTACGGATTGATCCCAAGCGAACGCGCCCTTAATCAAGGGCCGGGACTAGTTATTATTTATTGTCTGAGATGGGATGATTTTAGAATGGAATCATTGGATTTTTAGGTTTATAGAAGGGAAGATCAGAAATTACTGAGAACCCAAAAGTGGAGAACACTAAATGAACATGCATTTAAAGACTTGGTGGACGGCTAGCTATTTTGCACTTAAGCTGAAAAGTAACTTTGCCGTTTTAAGAAGAAGATAGTATTCAAAGAGGTGAAACAGCGCTACTTGCTACAGCTAACTTTATGGTAGTAAACAACTCTTTTACCGTAACACTGCGCACCAAAATGCATGAGATTGCATGTTTGGCAACGTGCAAATTCACAATTTTCGGGGAGAGCGTGCGCCGGCCAGATGACCTTTGGTTAGCTTGCTCCTTTTGGGCGAATCGGGTCTCGCTTATTAATTTATGCCGCCTGTTATGCTTTATTTAACGCATATGAAAACGTCTGCTCAGAATCCTGATCAGCTATCGGTACGAAACCGATAAGTAGACTGCACCATGGTAGCTTTAATAATCTTTAAGTCAGCATGATAGTCAAAAATTCTTTTTGAGATGACCGTTTAATACCACCACTAAATATAAACGTCAAAGGATAAATATGTCTTTAAAGACATTGAGTGGGAATCATGAACTTTATCAATAGCCATGAAGGGGATTCTTGAATAAAATAGGATTTAAATGGGGGGATCAACTAAATTTTACTGTTTTTAGCCGAATATCCTCCTCCCCCCACCCCCTCCCCTCCTTAAGCGATATATAATCACCGGTCCCTATAAAAAAGTGCAGTTTCAGCTGCCAAACTAAAAGTTTTGGAAGAAAACGGCGTGAGCGACCCTGAACTGCAGGTCGCTTATAAAATTTGTGACGTCACTGATTGTATATACACGCAGAAGGCTTGGTCGATTCTATGTTGTTATCACTTGATATATTCAAGTTTTTCTCTTCATATTAAATATATTATAGAAATTGGAGAGAACCAAAGGGTTTAGGCTCATCAGATTGAATGCCACCGGTTTAAAAAAATATATAGTACACCATGGTAACACGATGGGAGACTGCTTCGAAAACGCCGCAGAGTGGCATATGTATTATCAAGACCAATAGCTTAAACGCAAGAAAACGTCGCTAACATTCAGCCTAGGAACAAAGTTTGAATTATCGTCTCTAAAACAATTGAATTTATCCTCAAATACAGAACTCCACGCCCTTAATTGTTCTGTGGTCGTTCAACAATTCGACTGTTTAGCTATGCTTATTCGGACTTCTTGCAATGTTAAATTTTTATCCCACTTACTTTCTTAAACTGCGCGCAGTGGCATACCAGTTGACTTTCTCGAACCATGCTTCCTATTTTGGCGAGACGCAGTAGAGCCGAAATACCCACGGCAAGATCAAATGAGCTTAGCATGTCTTCGAAGCATAAACTAAAAGCTGGTATTAGGTCGTTTCGATGCCTAAACTCAGCCAAATGAGCATGACATCGAAGCCATATCAGGTTAGTGACTTGATATCTCTGGATATCGGGATAGTAGACACTCCTTCTGATCAGCTCGTTTAGAATTTGGATATGGTAATGTAGAGTTGGATAAAAAGATCTACTCACAGGTGCTTTAGCTTGGTATTGTTGCAGAAGATACCTTCAGGTAAGTCTTTCAACTGGTTGTGTCGCAACCACCTACCAACCAAAAGTCACATTCATTGTCAATTGCAGTATAAAATGAAAATTAAAGAATGTGTGTTAGGAGGTTCAATTCTTTTTTATTTTTTTTTGTATTTGAACTGTCTGGTTTCAGCCCCAAATCAGTAGTCATGGCAAGATGATTACTTCTGAATTAAAGAGGATGATCGTAGCCATTGAAAAAAAGTTCCCCAGAAATGGAAGGTTACCTTGCATTGCCAGTAAAGGTGGAGCAAAGTGTCTGTTTCTTCCTTACAAAAGGTGCAAAGATCATTATCTTTAATTGCAATCTTATACAAAAAGGAATTTGTGGGCAGACGTCTATGGAAAAATTTAAATTGGAAAATAATAATTTTGGTACTTTTTGTGCATGTTCTCGTAAGCTGAAAGGCTTTTTTCCAATCTATTTCTTCCTCCTTGAGGTCGCAATCTCCGTACCATTTTGTTCGGGAAGCTCTCAGTTTTTCACTCTTTGTTGCAACGAGATTTCTATACGTTAAATTGCTGGGTTTCTTCGTTTTTTGGAAAGCTTTAGTGAAAGATTCAACCTCAACAGTTTCCAGACTGTCGATATTTTCCTTGAATCTCTCCCTTATTGTCTTTAACGTTGCAATAATCCCACTGGAAGCAAGTGGGCAACTTTTGCAATGGTATTTGTTTAAAAACTCTGTATAGGAGAGGAAACAGGTCCCGTCTTTTATAAGAGACTAGACTGTCAAAATTCCTTTGGCAAGCCATTCTCGAAAATATACAGGTTTGCGGTCAATTCTTATCAAGGAATTATTCCAGGGGCGCTGTGTTTTATACTGCTCTAAGGAAGAGATATTGCTATTAAAATTAACCTCGGCCCAAATCAGCAGTATTTCGTTAATGAATATATCAGAAGTTTGAAAGTGGTTTTTCGTATCTTTTTTGTCTAAGTTACCCAAAACACAGCTCCCCCCCCCCCCCCCCCCCCGTGTCTGCCGAGTTCTATTCTTAATTTAGTATAAATCTACTAGCGTTCTATCACGAATGCCGTTCTCTGATTGGCTACGCTACTCACTATCTATTCTGTGATAGATAGTGAGTAGGCGTAACAGTGTGCGCTTGTTAACAAAATGACGGCCGTTTCTTGGGCGTTTTCGAAGTGTTGAGAGAGAGGACTGTCTTCAAAGAGTGATTTTAACTAGTTTTATTTCATTACTACGCTTACATTAATTTTGTCATTGTGTGAGGATTTGAGGAGAGGGGCCAGGAGGGAAGAACGAAAACGAGGCTATATTTTCGCGCCCATTTTGTTCACTGCGACGCCGCGCCACAAAAGGTTAGCTAGAAAAAAAATTCCAAGGACCGTGGACAACGGACTGGATTTGCATTTTCTTTAAACGGAACTTCTGACGACTTTTTAATTATTTATTTTTTTTTTTATGGCTGCTGTCTGCTCAGGGACAATGTATACTTGAGAAGGTAAGTTGATACAGATAGTTGTTGCTGTTTGTTAAAAAACAAAACAAAAAAAAGCGCGTTTGTGGTACACTTAAGTGCACTTCCCACCTAAAAAGTGTTGTTTAATTCTTGAAATTATAAATCTTAAACTAGAAGTTGCAGCAATGCGAATGAAATCAAATTAATGCTAACATTAAATGAAGCAATTTAAGTTGCTTAAGGCAACCGATGCAAGCTCAGTAATTTTACTAAATACGATATTTGAAGGTTAAAAACGTATCGTAAACAGTAACGGAATAAATGATTACTTTTTAACCGGAACTTAAAACAATACCTTCATTCGCACAGACATCAAAACTTTATTTTATACTGTCCATGAACTAAATTCCCTGTTAGAATTATAACAAAGTGTACAATAAAGCCATTATTCAAAGTATTGGCCTAAGAAAAATAGTTGCGCATAAACAAATACTGGAACAGTTCGTGCTTTCAAATGGATTACCCTAATCAATTACACGATTCCGACACATAAGTTTAATTTGATAGGCCAAACATTTTGTTGTATCTGAAAAATTACTGTACTACAAAAAACGTTTTCACAGAGGTTGTAAGGCATGGGGGTTCACATAATTTAATTCAATTTTTATAAAGCTAAAAATTGTATGTCAAAGATTCAGCAAAAACAGAGAAAAGTTTTAAAATCACGGCTGTTTGTGCGAGTTCGTGTACATGCGCGCTAACCGCGGAAAGTATCTAAGCTTAATAACTCTGAAGACGTCAAGTACTTAACTTTATGTCAAAACCGACCAAGAACAGTCGAAAAAAACAAAGAAAGATTAGCAAATAATTGTTTTAATAGATTTGGCAGTTTTGCAAAGTGTTACGCTTCTGGTTTGTTGCACCTATTTACAATGGTAGTATGAGGAAAAACCTTTTTACAACAATGTTTAAATTATAAGCTTAAGCTTACGGTAAATTTTATTTGAATCTATTTTTTAAATTGAGGGGAAATTAAAATGTATTTTGCTATAAGAATGGGTCCAACACAGAAATCCTGAAAACCTTCTTCACAAACAAACTGACGATAAACTTGAAAACCAAATTTGAGAGTAGGCTTAACTTCTTGCCGAGCCATACAAAAGTTGGGCACATAAACAAAGACAACGCTTATCTGGCTTATCGGTTGACCGTAAGTTTTTTTGAAGAAAACGACTAAATAAAAGGACAACGGTAAATACCTTCTCCAACGAAAAGGCTACATCGGGCCACTGCGTAAATCGCACATCGTTCGTCTTTAGTCATGCATAATGCACGGCGGGAAAATCTATGTGTTGTCGAATGCAGTCGCGGTTCGAATACAATCCCTTTCACAACGCTTTAGATACATCCAAAAAGCCGTCCATCAAGCCTTGATATAATTCTTCCCAGACTGGCCAGTTAAAAATATTTTCACAGTCTAACACATCTTCAGGTGACCTAGTCGAAGTGGCGGAAGGAGAGTCGAGGCGAACGAGGTATCGCACAGCGTTGACGTGGACGTCGTTAATCCACTGACTTGACTATTTCTGTATTGTAACCGTTAAATTTTCTCCATTTTTACTTTGCTTCAGTGTTGCCCCCGAAGAAGGTTAGTCATGTCTCGCCATGGCATTAAAAGTTACCCTTTTCGGCCATCATTTTGTTTCTTTGCGTTATATCTACCTTTTTATGGGATATATAATTATATATTGTTATTTCCGGTTTCACTTGTAATAATAATAATAATAATAATAATAACAACAACAACAACAACAACAACAACAATAATAATAATAATAATAATGAAAATCTTCCTGCGCACTTTCCATGGGACAATGTGTATATTTTGCGGAGTTTTAGTTGATCAGCCTAGTAGTGTAGTGGTACAATAGGGATGTTGTAACTGGTATGACTACAGACCGAATTGGACTCCACTCTGTCCTATTACCGATACTTATCAATTCCTGCACCGGGTGGGGTGGCTCTTAATTATTTTATCCATTTTAATTTTTGCAAAAAAGTAGGTTGGGGGAGGGGGTTAAGCCCCCCAGCCGCTCTCTCTGCACGGTCCTCGTGGGGTGTAACGAATCCAAAAATGTTAATAGTAAACGATCATAAAAGTAAAAGAAACCTTATACATTTGTAACGAAGTGGGCAGGAAGTTGTGTGCGCTAGACTAGGGCTGATTTTATCGATTTTTTATGCAAATGAACCCTAGTCCTCAAACCAAGATGGCGGGCCCTACCCTTAATGGCGTCACCTTGGTGACGTCATCCCTGAACCCTAGTTCCCCTATGACGTCATCTCTGGAACCCCTCTGCCCTTCTATGATGTCAACCCTAATTAACATATCCATCATGGCGCCCTAAGAAGGTAGTAACCCTAGTTACTAGTTTCGTACGTCAAATGAGTCTTATATTAGGATCATGTCATGTCTGCTTACCCATGTGGGACAAGGTACTCTTTCACTTTAGTCACTGCGCATGCGCAGTGCATCCTGGTAAACCATAAGGCCAAGGGTTGTTTATATATATGAGTCACGAAATGTCCTCTGACCCTTGTGGGACAGTTTACTCTGTCCCTTTACTGAGTGCGCATGCGTAGTATCAAAAAGACTGCCCCGGCCAGGAATTGAACCTGGATCTTTGAGACCACAACTCAACGTCTTATCCATTAGACCACCGAAGCTTATAGCTTGTGAAATTGTTATTTAGTAAAGTGACTAGATAGCGCAGCGGTCAGCGTGTTGAGCTCATTACCCAAAGGTTCAGTCCGTCCACTGCCGAGCCAAACGAGCCGGCTCGTTTGGTTCACGGTCAAAAGTGGCCCTGCATTCTGTAGTTGCTCCAAACTTTTATTGAAAGCACGATGTCCACGATGTCCACGAGCGATTCCACGCGTGATCTCAGAGAAAAATACAACGCTAAAATGTGGCGCTTTTGGCTCTTTGGGCGATTTTGGCTTCATAAATTTAGTTTTGCAAACAGTTTTGTTCAGTTCGAATCCAACTTTCACAGAGATAACATGGTGCGGAGGAAATGTAAACATTGTCCGGTACCAGGTTGCGGGTCAAAATTTTTAGTTCGATTAGCAGATCATTTAACTCGCGTACACGAATTATCAGTGTTAGAACGAAAATACTGGTTACAATTCGCAAAATTACAAAATACCAGTGCGATTCGTGTGTATGACAAAGGAGCTGAACCCAAAACCATTTTTCTATAAATCTAAGAACGTTCTGTTCAATCAGTCAGTCGTGAGCATGGATCCAAGATGGAAACATCCTTTCCCTGCTCTTGTGGCAGGACCGACCTGTTGTGGGAAAAGTCAGTTTGTTAAACGTTTACTAGAATCAGGTGAGGACATGATTGAAGGTGCCCCAGAAAATATCATTTGGTGTTATGGTATTTACCAGCCTGCTTACGACGAGATGCTGAGAAGTATTCCAAACATTTCGTTTGTAGAAGGCGCGTCCCTAGTGATTTAGAATCCATGATTAATCCTTCTATAAGAAATCTTGTGGTCATTGACGATTTGATGCACGAACTGAGTAA
>JAHPZR010014927.1:0-18196 GCA_019787425.1 Platygyra sinensis | reverse complement strand
ATATATGTTTATTAAAGCGAAAAAGCTAATTTGTAAAAGTATATTTTTTACGAAGATTATTCTAAGCAGGAAGCTCAAAAATATAAGTAAACATATGCAATCACGTGCTATTTCATCCTAAACAAACTCTGTACGACTGATTCAAGTATTTCTCCTGGCCTGATTAATAAAGTACACAGTATTTACATTTCTGTTCAGTGGTTCAGGTTCACCCTTATGGATCTTGCCCCCAGAGTACTCTTCCACCGATTTCAAACAATATTCGACCGGATAAGACTGACTTTTTCTGTCCCTGGAACTAAATCATCAAATGCAATCAAATACAGCTGTTTCCACGGTTAACTTTCAAAAGCATAGGCGAGCGTGTTCGTGAACATATAACATAATCAAGGAAACAGAGTCCAGAATTCGACAAGCTAGAAACAAAGTACGTGGTCGATGGAAATTACGTCATTCGCCCTGAATAATTTTGCCTCGCAAAATTTTTTGGGAGGCCCAAATAGGTGTCGATGAATGATCAAAAATTCTCGATTGCGACCACATTATGAAGACGTTCTTTGTCGAACGCAAAATCTGTCCTTTTCTCCAACCCATAAAAGTTCTCTCTGAACATAATTACATACAATCATAAGAAAGAAACGCTCCTTTATTCAAAAGAATGAGAATTGTTGCTTTTAATACTTGTAGACAATAAAAGTTAGTCTTGATTGGTACGACTTACAGGTTTAAAACGTTAAATTCCCAACAAAAGGTAAAAATGTGACAAAGCTATTGATGGTCTTGACTGGAAAGGTGCCAAATTTGAATACCTGAATTTCTATTGATCCTGTTCAGTGACTAATAGAAAACCATGTCTGTAGTACTCTGATTCACAACTGAGTGCTTTACCTGTCACATCAATCCAGAAAAAAGCATGCGCCTTTCCTGCCCAGTTTTTGGCTGTGCATCCATAGAAGCCTGAGTGGTCTAAAGTCACTTGAAAAACAGTGTATGTGTTATTGTCTCTATTTCCAAGATCCATGCCATTCTTAGTCCAGTTGATCTCAAGTGGATGATCACCTCTCACAATGCACGTCAAATTAAGCGTGGAGTTAAATGCAACAGACTGATTCCTCAGTTTAGGATTCAGTTCAGGTGGAGCTTGAAAAGCAAGAGAATTTAAGAGTGAATTTGTTGTTTTTATATGCGCATGTAATAGGCCATTTCCGAATTACCTTTAGCCTCTTTTTCAAACTGAGTCTTGGTGCTCATCCTTTCATATGAAAATGAGTTTAATTTACATTTGAATGGAAACTCATTTTCATATGAAAGAATGAGCACCAAGACTCGGCTTGAAAAAGAGGCTAAAGGCAATTCGCAAATGGCCTATTTCCAATCTTCAACTCCATCAGGATTGATCTGGGACACCAACATGGCTGACGTTTCATTCTTTAGGGACACCAACATGGTGGTTGTGACATCATATGCACACCCGCTATACTAACTCAGTTAAATTCAAAAGCGCACAATGAATGAACATATAGATTAAGATGAGGTCAACATGGCTCATGAATACAATAATATTGTATGCGGTTTGTCATGGTTAACACTTTTGTTTGTATTGCATGAAAGTATTGTGAACAGCAATAATTATACATGTATATAGAAGAGTAGTTTTGAGCTATACAGTCAAAGCTATAGAAAGCAGCCAACCTTAGGGAAATGAAATTGGCTACTTATGAAACTAACAGAAAGCACTGCACCATTGTTTCTCTAGGAAGTAAGATTTTAACTTTTTGGCATCAGCAAAATAAAACTATATCACGCTCTTTGATGGCTTGTATTCTAAATTCACACTTATTATTAACTTACTTTTAACTGTTATATGTTTGCTGTCACTGAAATAACCACCAGCATTTTGTGCTTTACAGATGTACATTCCCTCGTCGCTGTCTGTAACATTTGTTAAAAGCAGAGATGATGTCATCTCCTTCAACGGGTCTCCGTTTTTAAAGAAGGATAGTCGTGGTGCTGGTAAACCTTCAATAATTTTGCATGTCAGGTTGGCACTATCTCCTTCTTGCAAGGGCTTAGTTGGTCCTAACAACTCAACAACTGGGCGAACTATGTTCAGAAAAAAAAAAATATTAAAACAGTATTAGAGGATAAAGATACGTTTTTAAAAATGCCCCTAAACTAGAGACAAGATTTGCAACCTTGAACGTCTTTTAATTTTTATATAGCAGTTCTTCATTTTCTTCTATGCTCTTGAGCTCAAGAAATTCATATACTTTTATTTAATTACCTCCACCTTAAAATAAGGTGTCCATTTATGAGAAGAACCTCACCCTACCTAAACCCAGGCTTCTAATAATTTCCCAATCAGCAATAAATCTTTTATTTCTCACTTGGAAAACCAAGGATTCCTATCAAACTATTATGAAGGGACAATTGTTTATAAATCTCAGTCCATGCATACATTGCATGGAAAAGCCTCCAATATGTATCTTTGTTAACAATAAAGTTGTCTGACAAAATCTTTTGTAAACTAGTTAAAATATTATTTTGTTACTCACTTATGATAGAAACGTTGATGATTTGCTTTCCTGTTGTAGTCCTGGACGTACCTCCTTCACTTCCTTGACTTTGTGTGAAGGTACAGATGTATGTTCCCTTGTCTTGTCGGAGAACTGGATTGACATATAGACTTCCATTCAGAAGTTTTATGAACCTTGCGTTGTCCAGTAGTACTTCATCTTGTCTCTTCCACTCAATAAGTGGGGTTGGAGTTCCTTCAGCACTACAGCTTATAATCCCAGAAGCATCAGCAATCATACTTTGTTGATGGTTCACCTCAGTGAATGTTGCTGTTGGTAGAAACACAATAAATAACTGCAGTTCAAGAGCATTCGATTGCTAACTGTATCTTGAAACAAGTTAAATTTTATGTACATTTCGCCGGTAAGGTTATAAAATAGTAAAAGGTAAAAACTGTTAAAATGTTTGGCTAAACGTTTTCGATCTTGCGATCATCCTCAGATCATCTTCTTCTGAAGATGATCGCAAGATCGAAAACGTTTAGTCAAACATTTTAACAGTTTTTACCTTTTACTATTTTATAAGTTAAATTTTATCCCAGTGGTTAGCAATTGAATATTAACTAAAATTTACCGGTACATGGATGTATTGAATGTTTTGCCTAAATTGATGTAAAAGAAAAACATTTAATAAAAGTTAAATCGAAATCAAAATAGAGGACATACACGTAACTGTTAAAATCGTCAGTATATATGCAATTTCAGGCAGAAAATATGATCTTGAATTTGTTTGACACTTCATAATCTACACGCCTTGTTTACATTTTGGTGAAGATCTTTCTCTAAGATGAACAGCAAATTTTCCCAAAGTTTCGTTTGACAGAAGAAGTTCATTTACAGTAAACAATACGTTAGTAACACGAAATAAGGAAAATGAAATCTTTGTTGCTCGATGAAAATCCTTTTCAGTGAGCAATACTTCAGCGAGCTCTAAATCTGCCAAACCAGTGCTTAGAAGAAAAATTCTTTAAAAGGTTAATTAGCTTAAACTGATGAATGCCAATTGTTAATTTTAACTTCTAAAGCTCAAGACATTGCAATTAACAGGCTCCTGTTGTTAATTATTTCTTTTCTGATCCAGTTCGAATTTTTGGAGAGTTTAATATGTTATCTTCATTTAATGACAATAAGTGTTTTCAACTGCATCTATTTGTTAATTGTGTTGTCTTAAAACATTGTGATCATACATGTATGTTAAGGTGACAGCTAGGTGTACACATTCTGTTGAGGATTGCTTTGCTTTATGGAGACAAAAACAAATGCATTTAAAGCTTGTGGAAAAGCCTAGGGGTAATTAGGTCTCTCTTACAGTAGGGTGTTGACGATAAATTGCCATGAGTTTTGGTTATCAAAGTATCTTTTAGAGTGCACTCTGACAAATAACAAATGAAACACCCTTATTACTTTTTTTTTAGGCTCCACTTCTGCTGGTATGGAATCTTTCGTGTACTAGCACGGGCTCCTCTCAAGCTCGAGCCACACCCAGAATGGTCTCCTTTATTTAGGGGTTCAATTCATATTTTCCCAAAAAGCATCTCTGCTCTTTTCGTACCCCAGTCCCCCCTCTCCCCCTCCCCCCCCCCCCCACCCTCAGATTAATGGATGGACGTGAAGATACACATTTACAGACAGACTCATGTGGACAGGCTAAACTGAGACCAGACTACTCTGACCGCTAGTAAAAATAAGTTGGCTTACTGTACCATTGATATAGATGGTGTAGTATCGAGTGTATTCCAATCCCCTGCATTCATAGGTTCCTCCATCAGACAACTGAACGTTTTCAATGATCAGTTCACCATTTGCTTTTGCTGTAATCCTTTTCCCAGGTGTAGAATAGATCTCTTGCTGTTTGTTATTGAACCAACGTTTGTGGTTGGTTTCATTTTTTAAGCAGACAATACTTGCAGGGCTGCCAACATTCAAAACTACTCGAATTGTATCCAGGATTATTTTGCCCTCTGAAAGGAAAAACAGAAGCTCACCACATTGTGGTATGCATGAGATTCTAAATCCTTGAATGCTTTTAAACATAATTGATACAAGATAAAGTTTGCTTAAACAAAATGCTACAAGGATTCGGTAAACTCAGTCTCCAACTGACCTTGTATCGAACAGGTGTCATGACAAAACAAATTCACATCCACTCCATTCAGTGCCTTAATCGCTTGCGCTAGCGAAGCAGCAGTAAACTGATTAGGGTAATTATATGAATAATAAAACTATGCGAAACAAAAGGCTCCTTTTGTCTTTCATCAAACAGAAGGTCTCCAGAGGAAAACTGAGTTTTTTGCGTACGTTATTTCTGCAGAACGAAGTGCTAATCAACCAAGATAACTTAACTATTTGTTTTTTTTAACTAGTGCCTTTTGCTCTTATTTCCCCATGTTTTCTCCAATGCTATTTCTTTGAGTTAAAAAAAAAATTTAGTTACAAAATTTATTTTAGTTAAAATGCTGTTTTATTCGGTTTTGTTTTGTCCTCCCAACAGTCCGAAGTCAATAACTCATTAAGTTTTGCTCATTCAATTTTCTTGGCTTTTGTTGCAGGGAATTAGGGATGGGTCGCAGGCTATTTCATGCAGGTGAAGAAGGCCACGGAGGCAACTTTGGAAATAAATGAAGAGCTACAGGGAGCAGAGGAGTCCTATTTGACCGTATTTCCAGTTAAATTCATCAAACAATTTTAGCATGAATCTCTCTGTTGTTGATTCAGATCACTGTATGTGATCGTGTTACGTCTTGGAAAAACGTTCAAGGATCATGTGTTTTAAAGTAACCAGTTAGGTAGCCGCGTTCATATTTGAACCCCGGAACAGCTTGAACAATGGTATGCGGAATGTGAAGCAGGAATATTTTAGCGATCCTCCCCTCACACGCAACTAGCGCTTCGCGCTCGCCTCGCTTTCGCCTCTGTTCCACTGAAATACGCAAAAACTTATGCCTGTTCTGCAGGCTAAGAGTATTTCGCTGTCTCTCTGCTACCCTTTGGTGCAAGTCGTCGACCAAAGTACATAAGTTTTTATTTGCTATGACTTATTCGCTAAGTTGCAAATTGTCAGTCTTTTCCTTATCACGAAAAGTTTCATTTAGTATCTGGGTTTTATTGAAATCACTTTCATGAGATATAAGGTTATTGTCCAATTGTCATATGATTACCAAATTGTGATTCTTTCACGCTATATTTAGCTAATTTGCAAGATAGCTGTTGATATCTTCGTTTGTTATGACAAGAGTTGCTATTGCCTCAGTTTACTAGTTCAAGTATCTATTGTCACGTCGGTTTCTCGCTATGATCTTGTTAGTTTTATTATGATTGTTCTATTCTGTTAGATTTGTATTTTATGCTTTATCTAGGTGGGATGTATTCTTAACTATTACTTTCCGGTTCGAACCTACTTGTATGACTACCACATCTACTTGTATGACTGCTACACCTATTGTATCTACTTGCACTACTCTTTATCTATTGGTTTTCGCTATTTCATCATTTGTTACCTATTGTGAACTAGAACTGTGGACTTGATCTGTTATTAAATCAGTTTGAATCTACCAAGTGGAACAACCTCTGGGATCTTTAAAATTACAATGAAAGCATGTTTCATTAGCACTGAGCAAGGTAGCAATGCAAAAGTGCCTATCTAAATATTATTATTTTTTAAGATGATGGAATGATAAAACACTACTGAACTCAGTTATCACAAGATGTTGTGATTTGCGAGTGTCTGATAAGATCTGCTTGTCATTGACAAATTGCAGCATTTTGTTCAACCTGGTCAAATTATTGCTAATTGTTGATATAAAGTCCAAGAGGACCATGCATCCTAAAATAACATTTCTCAAAAAGTACAGTTTGTGTAGAGCACTGTGGTTATGATGTTATTGGTCACATGACCAGAGGGCACTGAAGTTCAACTACATTTTGTGCTATTATAAAGGAACTTTGTTCAGCAAAGTTGTAGCATGTACATGTAGACTTCTAAAAGAAAACTGTTTTTGAAAACGGCCACTTAAATTTGTAAAATTTCTCTCAAGAAACCATAAAGGTGAAAATAGCTCAGTGCTGAAAACTTTGATTACTTCCTGTTCAATGATGTTTTAACAAAAATTGGAAATCTCAATGAGTGGTATAGAACAATGTTTATGCTAATGACGATGATACTTTTGCTTCAAGTCCATCCCTTCGTAGCTAGTAAGAATGGAATGATGTAAACCAAAATCTCGGCCCCATAATTTGGTGTCATTAATAATTAATTACTCTTATGTATACTTAGAGAACTGTTTTGTGTTGCTGATTGGAGCATAGATCTAAATCCTTGGCATTCACAGTCACCCAAGTCTACATATGGAACACTGACTGATCTATCGAATAATAAGAGGAAGAATGATGTGTATACACACAAGGGTGTGTCTGGCAATCACTCAGTTCATGGTGCATTGAAGAAATCTCTATTCAGAGTGGATTAATCTGTTGCTTTGATACAACACAATCCAATTGATCAAAATCACTGATCCTAGTGAAGGACATCCCAAAGGAAATTAAAAACACCCGTAAAGATCAAAAATTAAGGTTGAGGCTTAAAGGGCATCTCAATTACCTGGACAATTGTTTGTGTTGCATGACTGGGACTCAGTATCCTCTCCTTGGCAACGGTGACAAGTTTGGTTGGATAAGGTGGTACATGATCGCCGTCGACTTTGAGATCCACCGCCACATGTCACAGAGCAACAGTTCCACCCTCCCCAGGATGACCAATAACAATCTAAAATAGAAATATTTTATAAAGATTTCAAACAACACGCAGAAAATTCATTTAAAGAAGCAAAACGTTTTGAATGTTTATTATCAGGTCATTTATAGTACTGTATAAAATGTCCTCACAATCAAATAACTTGCACAAACTTACGATAAAAAAGCACCAAACGTATGATTTAAAACTGTGGAGGAGTGTGACAGACTACAAACAAAATGATAACTGGATACTATTCAATGGCAACCAATGCATGTGGTCAAGCCACAACAGTAACATCTCAAAAATACTTCTAATTACAGGAAATATCCACGTGCAAATACAACAAAAAAAGCAGACAAATTGATCCTTAACATAAATAAATTAAAGAAACTGAAATTGGCACAACTCTATGTGTGTTTAAAGTTTGTTCTCTAACAGAGGAACTGGTGGAGGTAGAGTGGAATCCGCTTAAAGAACCGACACCCGCATAAATGTATTACGGCAAAAGCCCATCACCAGGAGCACGCAACTACCCCATATTCCTGTCTCGGCATTTTCACAGACTGATCTATTTTTAGCTTGGATTTACCCGAATTCAGACCCTAACAAGAACCTCAGTGACCAATTGCAAGCACAGACTTAATTTTTAACTGATGTCATCACTTCACTGGAAGATCAAAAGGAAAACCACCATTTTTTCGTTATCGATGCACACTTATGTAGATTGAAACTGATCTATTTTGCCGGAAAGAAGCCTAAAAATAGACCGTCTGTAAAAATGCAGTGACTTTATAGTATGGGAGTTGCACGCTCCTAGCGATGGGCTCTTGATTATAGACAGTTTTGCTTGTTTCAGAGGAAGGCTAGACAGCTCTCTCTTACATTAACTCCTGCTCAGGATGACACTGCTTACATATAACAGACAGCAGCCACTAAGTAACGTCCCTTTATGGACACTATATTGTGATAAGTCCATTTTCGGGTCCGCAGGCACTTAATTTCTAACGTACTGAACGAACACAACAAGCAGCCATGTTGTCTTTTATACACACACAACAACAACCACCCCGAAGGGGGTGGTAACGAAAGTAACACATTTCGTTCTAACAGGGAGGTACACGGTTTCGGCTTTCGCTACAATGCTCCCCCTCCTAAGAGACACTGTCCTCAGTGTCACGGTGCTAACCACTCTAACACGAACGAATAAAGTTACAATTTAACAACAGCTTTGAACGTCTTGTAAAGTTCTTCTAAGACAACAAGCACAGATCAGTACACAATAGAAACTAATGTCACTCAAAGTTCCTCCTGTCCATCACGCTTAAGAAACTCTTTAAAAGTCTATTTGAGTGTTCAATGTCCAAGGTAATGAAGGGGTTAGACCCAATCACCGTAACGATTTGGTTCTCTCCGCTCCCTTCCATAACGTGTCCGTACATTATGTGGTAGACTTCCTCGGGAAGAGGTCCTACGGTCCTTCTCCAACACGCTCTGTTGGTCTACAACTGGAACCACTGGCAGGGCATCAGCAGGTATCTCTGCATCTGTATCCCTTCTCGTGTCTGCTTCGTCGTCACTGTTCTCCGCATCAGATTTAGGCTTCTCGGACATTGTTGTTGAATCAGGTTGGAGGCTACCACGAACAGAATTCTGAGACTCCACGGCAATGCTGCCATCCAGAACACCTTCCCTCAGCACAGTTGGAACAGAGCCACCCGGGATAACAGGCTCAATTTCTCCAACACTCGCAACTTGGGATACAGGCGTAACAGCCTCTCCTTCCTCCGAAATCCAGCTCCTCAATGCTGGTCCGAGATATGGCTTGAGTCGGTCTGCGTGAATAACTTTAGCTTTTGCCCTTCGACTTTTTTGAATACGATAGGTTACATCTGACAACACAGACACCACCAAATAAGGCCCTTCCCACGGACAATCCAACTTGGGGTTCCTGCCTTTCTTTCGGCGTACGTTGTGCAGCCAGACGCTGTCTCCCACCCGGAAAGGCTTACTGGACACTCGTTTGTCATAGTTTCTCTTCTGCCGTTCTGCTGCTCTTCCGAGATGTCGTCGTGCTACCTCGTGGGCGCCAGCCAGTCTCTGTTGAAGAGCCAATGCATACTCAGTTGACAGAGGCGGCATATCTGAAGTTGACTCAGTGACTACGTCAAGTGGGACTTCAATCTCACGTCCAAGCATTAGCATGTTTGGAGTTTCCCCCGTAGACTCATGCACAGAGCTTCTGTAGGCCATCATGCAAGGTTGAAGTTGTAAGTCCCAGTCCTCTTGACTTTCTTTAAGTTTTCCTCGCAGCATTTCAACTAATGTTCGATTGTACCGTTCTACCTGTCCGTCTGACTGTGGATGCAATGGGGTGGTTCTAGTCTTCTCGATATCCAAGAGCTTACACACTTCAGCCATGACTTTGGACTCAAAGTTTGTTCCCTGATCACTATGTAACTCCCGAGGAACTCCAAAACGACACACGAATTCCCCCACCAACTTTTCAGCTACTGTAACAGCTTCTTGATTCGGGATAGGATAGCTTTCAGTCCACTTTGTAAAGTAGTCGGTTACAACAAGAACAAATTTATTACCACGAGGTGTCTGAGGTAGTGGTCCAAGTATGTCCATCGCAAGACGTTCCATCGGAGCACCAACCACATACTGCTTCAGAGGCGAACGTCGCTTCCGTCCCCAGCTCTTCTTGGCACCACACTCATGACAAATTTTGATCCATCTCTTGACTTGTGAAGTCAGGCCTGGCCAGTAGTACCGAGCTCTAAGCGCTCCCAGTGTCTTGTTGACACCCCGGTGACTGTTAGGGTCTGAATTCGGGGTAAATCCAAGCTAAAAATAGATCAGTCTGTGAAAATGCCGAGACAGGAATATGGGGTAGTTGCGTGCTCCTGGTGATGGGCTTTTGCCGTAATACATTTATGCGGGTGTCGGTTCTTTAAGCGGATTCCACTCTACCTCCACCAGTTCCTCTGTTAGAGAACAAACTTTAAACACACATAGAGTTGTGCCAATTTCAGTTTCTTTAATTTATTTATGTTAAGGATCAATTTGTCGGCTTTTTTTGTTGTATTTGCACGTGGATATTTCCTGTAATTAGAAGTATTTTTGAGATGTTACTGTTGTGGCTTGACCACATGCATTGGTTGCCATTGAATAGTATCCAGTTATCATTTTGTTTGTAGTCTGTCACACTCCTCCACAGTTTTAAATCATACGTTTGGTGCTTTTTTATCGTAAGTTTGTGCAAGTTATTTGATTGTGAGGACATTTTATACAGTACTATAAATGACCTGATAATAAACATTCAAAACGTTTTGCTTCTTTAAATGAATTTTCTGCGTGTTGTTTGAAATCTTTATAAAATATTTCTATTTTAGATTGTTATTGGTCATCCTGGGGAGGGTGGAACTGTTGCTCTGTGACATGTGGCGGTGGATCTCAAAGTCGACGGCGATCATGTACCACCTTATCCAACCAAACTTGTCACCGTTGCCAAGGAGAGGATACTGAGTCCCAGTCATGCAACACAAACAATTGTCCAGGTAATTGAGATGCCCTTTAAGCCTCAACCTTAATTTTTGATCTTTACGGGTGTTTTTAATTTCCTTTGGGATGTCCTTCACTAGGATCAGTGATTTTTGATCATTGGATT
The DNA here is from genome assembly GCA_019787425.1 of Platygyra sinensis. Taxonomy (NCBI): domain Eukaryota; kingdom Metazoa; phylum Cnidaria; class Anthozoa; order Scleractinia; family Merulinidae; genus Platygyra; species Platygyra sinensis. Next base: position 7,218 of record JAHPZR010014927.1, on the reverse strand, counting down.
GTGTTGTATCAAAGCAACAGATTAATCCACTCTGAATAGAGATTTCTTCAATGCACCATGAACTGAGTGATTGCCAGACACACCCTTGTGTGTATACACATCATTCTTCCTCTTATTATTCGATAGATCAGTCAGTGTTCCATATGTAGACTTGGGTGACTGTGAATGCCAAGGATTTAGATCTATGCTCCAATCAGCAACACAAACAGTTCTCTAAGTATACATAAGAGTAATTAATTATTAATGACACCAAATTATGGGGCCGAGATTTTGGTTTACATCATTCCATTCTTACTAGCTACGAAGGGATGGACTTGAAGCAAAAGTATCATCGTCATTAGCATAAACATTGTTCTATACCACTCATTGAGATTTCCAATTTTTGTTAAAACATCATTGAACAGGAAGTAATCAAAGTTTTCAGCACTGAGCTATTTTCACCTTTATGGTTTCTTGAGAGAAATTTTACAAATTTAAGTGGCCGTTTTCAAAAACAGTTTTCTTTTAGAAGTCTACATGTACATGCTACAACTTTGCTGAACAAAGTTCCTTTATAATAGCACAAAATGTAGTTGAACTTCAGTGCCCTCTGGTCATGTGACCAATAACATCATAACCACAGTGCTCTACACAAACTGTACTTTTTGAGAAATGTTATTTTAGGATGCATGGTCCTCTTGGACTTTATATCAACAATTAGCAATAATTTGACCAGGTTGAACAAAATGCTGCAATTTGTCAATGACAAGCAGATCTTATCAGACACTCGCAAATCACAACATCTTGTGATAACTGAGTTCAGTAGTGTTTTATCATTCCATCATCTTAAAAAATAATAATATTTAGATAGGCACTTTTGCATTGCTACCTTGCTCAGTGCTAATGAAACATGCTTTCATTGTAATTTTAAAGATCCCAGAGGTTGTTCCACTTGGTAGATTCAAACTGATTTAATAACAGATCAAGTCCACAGTTCTAGTTCACAATAGGTAACAAATGATGAAATAGCGAAAACCAATAGATAAAGAGTAGTGCAAGTAGATACAAATAGGTGTAGCAGTCATACAAGTAGATGTGGTAGTCATACAAGTAGGTTCGAACCGGAAAGTAATAGTTAAGAATACATCCCACCTAGATAAAGCATAAAATACAAATCTAACAGAATAGAACAATCATAATAAAACTAACAAGATCATAGCGAGAAACCGACGTGACAATAGATACTTGAACTAGTAAACTGAGGCAATAGCAACTCTTGTCATAACAAACGAAGATATCAACAGCTATCTTGCAAATTAGCTAAATATAGCGTGAAAGAATCACAATTTGGTAATCATATGACAATTGGACAATAACCTTATATCTCATGAAAGTGATTTCAATAAAACCCAGATACTAAATGAAACTTTTCGTGATAAGGAAAAGACTGACAATTTGCAACTTAGCGAATAAGTCATAGCAAATAAAAACTTATGTACTTTGGTCGACGACTTGCACCAAAGGGTAGCAGAGAGACAGCGAAATACTCTTAGCCTGCAGAACAGGCATAAGTTTTTGCGTATTTCAGTGGAACAGAGGCGAAAGCGAGGCGAGCGCGAAGCGCTAGTTGCGTGTGAGGGGAGGATCGCTAAAATATTCCTGCTTCACATTCCGCATACCATTGTTCAAGCTGTTCCGGGGTTCAAATATGAACGCGGCTACCTAACTGGTTACTTTAAAACACATGATCCTTGAACGTTTTTCCAAGACGTAACACGATCACATACAGTGATCTGAATCAACAACAGAGAGATTCATGCTAAAATTGTTTGATGAATTTAACTGGAAATACGGTCAAATAGGACTCCTCTGCTCCCTGTAGCTCTTCATTTATTTCCAAAGTTGCCTCCGTGGCCTTCTTCACCTGCATGAAATAGCCTGCGACCCATCCCTAATTCCCTGCAACAAAAGCCAAGAAAATTGAATGAGCAAAACTTAATGAGTTATTGACTTCGGACTGTTGGGAGGACAAAACAAAACCGAATAAAACAGCATTTTAACTAAAATAAATTTTGTAACTAAATTTTTTTTTTAACTCAAAGAAATAGCATTGGAGAAAACATGGGGAAATAAGAGCAAAAGGCACTAGTTAAAAAAAACAAATAGTTAAGTTATCTTGGTTGATTAGCACTTCGTTCTGCAGAAATAACGTACGCAAAAAACTCAGTTTTCCTCTGGAGACCTTCTGTTTGATGAAAGACAAAAGGAGCCTTTTGTTTCGCATAGTTTTATTATTCATATAATTACCCTAATCAGTTTACTGCTGCTTCGCTAGCGCAAGCGATTAAGGCACTGAATGGAGTGGATGTGAATTTGTTTTGTCATGACACCTGTTCGATACAAGGTCAGTTGGAGACTGAGTTTACCGAATCCTTGTAGCATTTTGTTTAAGCAAACTTTATCTTGTATCAATTATGTTTAAAAGCATTCAAGGATTTAGAATCTCATGCATACCACAATGTGGTGAGCTTCTGTTTTTCCTTTCAGAGGGCAAAATAATCCTGGATACAATTCGAGTAGTTTTGAATGTTGGCAGCCCTGCAAGTATTGTCTGCTTAAAAAATGAAACCAACCACAAACGTTGGTTCAATAACAAACAGCAAGAGATCTATTCTACACCTGGGAAAAGGATTACAGCAAAAGCAAATGGTGAACTGATCATTGAAAACGTTCAGTTGTCTGATGGAGGAACCTATGAATGCAGGGGATTGGAATACACTCGATACTACACCATCTATATCAATGGTACAGTAAGCCAACTTATTTTTACTAGCGGTCAGAGTAGTCTGGTCTCAGTTTAGCCTGTCCACATGAGTCTGTCTGTAAATGTGTATCTTCACGTCCATCCATTAATCTGAGGGTGGGGGGGGGGGGGGAGGGGGAGAGGGGGGACTGGGGTACGAAAAGAGCAGAGATGCTTTTTGGGAAAATATGAATTGAACCCCTAAATAAAGGAGACCATTCTGGGTGTGGCTCGAGCTTGAGAGGAGCCCGTGCTAGTACACGAAAGATTCCATACCAGCAGAAGTGGAGCCTAAAAAAAAAGTAATAAGGGTGTTTCATTTGTTATTTGTCAGAGTGCACTCTAAAAGATACTTTGATAACCAAAACTCATGGCAATTTATCGTCAACACCCTACTGTAAGAGAGACCTAATTACCCCTAGGCTTTTCCACAAGCTTTAAATGCATTTGTTTTTGTCTCCATAAAGCAAAGCAATCCTCAACAGAATGTGTACACCTAGCTGTCACCTTAACATACATGTATGATCACAATGTTTTAAGACAACACAATTAACAAATAGATGCAGTTGAAAACACTTATTGTCATTAAATGAAGATAACATATTAAACTCTCCAAAAATTCGAACTGGATCAGAAAAGAAATAATTAACAACAGGAGCCTGTTAATTGCAATGTCTTGAGCTTTAGAAGTTAAAATTAACAATTGGCATTCATCAGTTTAAGCTAATTAACCTTTTAAAGAATTTTTCTTCTAAGCACTGGTTTGGCAGATTTAGAGCTCGCTGAAGTATTGCTCACTGAAAAGGATTTTCATCGAGCAACAAAGATTTCATTTTCCTTATTTCGTGTTACTAACGTATTGTTTACTGTAAATGAACTTCTTCTGTCAAACGAAACTTTGGGAAAATTTGCTGTTCATCTTAGAGAAAGATCTTCACCAAAATGTAAACAAGGCGTGTAGATTATGAAGTGTCAAACAAATTCAAGATCATATTTTCTGCCTGAAATTGCATATATACTGACGATTTTAACAGTTACGTGTATGTCCTCTATTTTGATTTCGATTTAACTTTTATTAAATGTTTTTCTTTTACATCAATTTAGGCAAAACATTCAATACATCCATGTACCGGTAAATTTTAGTTAATATTCAATTGCTAACCACTGGGATAAAATTTAACTTATAAAATAGTAAAAGGTAAAAACTGTTAAAATGTTTGACTAAACGTTTTCGATCTTGCGATCATCTTCAGAAGAAGATGATCTGAGGATGATCGCAAGATCGAAAACGTTTAGCCAAACATTTTAACAGTTTTTACCTTTTACTATTTTATAACCTTACCGGCGAAATGTACATAAAATTTAACTTGTTTCAAGATACAGTTAGCAATCGAATGCTCTTGAACTGCAGTTATTTATTGTGTTTCTACCAACAGCAACATTCACTGAGGTGAACCATCAACAAAGTATGATTGCTGATGCTTCTGGGATTATAAGCTGTAGTGCTGAAGGAACTCCAACCCCACTTATTGAGTGGAAGAGACAAGATGAAGTACTACTGGACAACGCAAGGTTCATAAAACTTCTGAATGGAAGTCTATATGTCAATCCAGTTCTCCGACAAGACAAGGGAACATACATCTGTACCTTCACACAAAGTCAAGGAAGTGAAGGAGGTACGTCCAGGACTACAACAGGAAAGCAAATCATCAACGTTTCTATCATAAGTGAGTAACAAAATAATATTTTAACTAGTTTACAAAAGATTTTGTCAGACAACTTTATTGTTAACAAAGATACATATTGGAGGCTTTTCCATGCAATGTATGCATGGACTGAGATTTATAAACAATTGTCCCTTCATAATAGTTTGATAGGAATCCTTGGTTTTCCAAGTGAGAAATAAAAGATTTATTGCTGATTGGGAAATTATTAGAAGCCTGGGTTTAGGTAGGGTGAGGTTCTTCTCATAAATGGACACCTTATTTTAAGGTGGAGGTAATTAAATAAAAGTATATGAATTTCTTGAGCTCAAGAGCATAGAAGAAAATGAAGAACTGCTATATAAAAATTAAAAGACGTTCAAGGTTGCAAATCTTGTCTCTAGTTTAGGGGCATTTTTAAAAACGTATCTTTATCCTCTAATACTGTTTTAATATTTTTTTTTTTCTGAACATAGTTCGCCCAGTTGTTGAGTTGTTAGGACCAACTAAGCCCTTGCAAGAAGGAGATAGTGCCAACCTGACATGCAAAATTATTGAAGGTTTACCAGCACCACGACTATCCTTCTTTAAAAACGGAGACCCGTTGAAGGAGATGACATCATCTCTGCTTTTAACAAATGTTACAGACAGCGACGAGGGAATGTACATCTGTAAAGCACAAAATGCTGGTGGTTATTTCAGTGACAGCAAACATATAACAGTTAAAAGTAAGTTAATAATAAGTGTGAATTTAGAATACAAGCCATCAAAGAGCGTGATATAGTTTTATTTTGCTGATGCCAAAAAGTTAAAATCTTACTTCCTAGAGAAACAATGGTGCAGTGCTTTCTGTTAGTTTCATAAGTAGCCAATTTCATTTCCCTAAGGTTGGCTGCTTTCTATAGCTTTGACTGTATAGCTCAAAACTACTCTTCTATATACATGTATAATTATTGCTGTTCACAATACTTTCATGCAATACAAACAAAAGTGTTAACCATGACAAACCGCATACAATATTATTGTATTCATGAGCCATGTTGACCTCATCTTAATCTATATGTTCATTCATTGTGCGCTTTTGAATTTAACTGAGTTAGTATAGCGGGTGTGCATATGATGTCACAACCACCATGTTGGTGTCCCTAAAGAATGAAACGTCAGCCATGTTGGTGTCCCAGATCAATCCTGATGGAGTTGAAGATTGGAAATAGGCCATTTGCGAATTGCCTTTAGCCTCTTTTTCAAGCCGAGTCTTGGTGCTCATTCTTTCATATGAAAATGAGTTTCCATTCAAATGTAAATTAAACTCATTTTCATATGAAAGGATGAGCACCAAGACTCAGTTTGAAAAAGAGGCTAAAGGTAATTCGGAAATGGCCTATTACATGCGCATATAAAAACAACAAATTCACTCTTAAATTCTCTTGCTTTTCAAGCTCCACCTGAACTGAATCCTAAACTGAGGAATCAGTCTGTTGCATTTAACTCCACGCTTAATTTGACGTGCATTGTGAGAGGTGATCATCCACTTGAGATCAACTGGACTAAGAATGGCATGGATCTTGGAAATAGAGACAATAACACATACACTGTTTTTCAAGTGACTTTAGACCACTCAGGCTTCTATGGATGCACAGCCAAAAACTGGGCAGGAAAGGCGCATGCTTTTTTCTGGATTGATGTGACAGGTAAAGCACTCAGTTGTGAATCAGAGTACTACAGACATGGTTTTCTATTAGTCACTGAACAGGATCAATAGAAATTCAGGTATTCAAATTTGGCACCTTTCCAGTCAAGACCATCAATAGCTTTGTCACATTTTTACCTTTTGTTGGGAATTTAACGTTTTAAACCTGTAAGTCGTACCAATCAAGACTAACTTTTATTGTCTACAAGTATTAAAAGCAACAATTCTCATTCTTTTGAATAAAGGAGCGTTTCTTTCTTATGATTGTATGTAATTATGTTCAGAGAGAACTTTTATGGGTTGGAGAAAAGGACAGATTTTGCGTTCGACAAAGAACGTCTTCATAATGTGGTCGCAATCGAGAATTTTTGATCATTCATCGACACCTATTTGGGCCTCCCAAAAAATTTTGCGAGGCAAAATTATTCAGGGCGAATGACGTAATTTCCATCGACCACGTACTTTGTTTCTAGCTTGTCGAATTCTGGACTCTGTTTCCTTGATTATGTTATATGTTCACGAACACGCTCGCCTATGCTTTTGAAAGTTAACCGTGGAAACAGCTGTATTTGATTGCATTTGATGATTTAGTTCCAGGGACAGAAAAAGTCAGTCTTATCCGGTCGAATATTGTTTGAAATCGGTGGAAGAGTACTCTGGGGGCAAGATCCATAAGGGTGAACCTGAACCACTGAACAGAAATGTAAATACTGTGTACTTTATTAATCAGGCCAGGAGAAATACTTGAATCAGTCGTACAGAGTTTGTTTAGGATGAAATAGCACGTGATTGCATATGTTTACTTATATTTTTGAGCTTCCTGCTTAGAATAATCTTCGTAAAAAATATACTTTTACAAATTAGCTTTTTCGCTTTAATAAACATATATTACAAGTTAATGTGAGAATATTTAGCACGAAAGTTGAAGGGTGATGTAAATATATATTGTATTGTAGTCCTATTAAACTTGTGAGTCTACGGAAACTGACGCCATCACACAACACAGTTTGTACCGGGACCTCTTCAATCAAAATGGCATGGAC
>JAHPZR010014926.1:2500-14430 GCA_019787425.1 Platygyra sinensis | reverse complement strand
CTTTAAATTAATCATATAAATTTGTTGCTGTTTACTGACGAAATCCATTTTTTTCCTAACAGTTTTAATTACATGTACTGACTAAATGGCCATTTTATAGCTGTTTACTGACTAGAACCATACCCCATTGACACCTCTTCTGTCAATCGTCAGTCGGTCGGTTGGTCACTCAGTAGGTAGGAATACCATCAGGCCAGACCTTATCCCCGGTTTCTGTAGCATGAAGTGACTAGGAGTATTTTTCACTCCCGCCTAAATGAGATTTATTAGTAGTCCATGGCAGAGTTACCACCAGCATTATTTTTGTCAGTACCCATTTATACACCTGGGTGGAGCATTACACCATTAGAGTAAAGTGTCTTGCCCAAGAGCACATCACATTGTCTCTGACTAGGGCTTGAACCCAGATTGCTTGATCCGGAGACAACCACGCTAACTCTGAGGCAACCGTGCCCCTTCATCTTGGTCACCTCTAGCCTCTTTAAAGTCTATAATATAGTTATAGCTCTTGCATTTATTAAACCTTGTTTTATTTTGTTTGTTTGTTTGTTTTTTCTTTCTTTCATACATCTGTACCTTTTTTATCTTCATTGGGTAAATACAGCTGCAGCAGAACTGTAAGTCGATGTCTTGCCAGTGTGTGGTTACACTGTCTACTTTTATACATCCCGTTTTTGCCTATCCACCAATAACAGCATATGCATAACATTTATCTTCAAAGGAGCACAATCATGAGAATGGCTTCTAAGAAACAAGTTAAAATCCAAAAGATATATTCGCATCAATGATAACCAAGAAATTACAGAACTATTAATACTATTAAACTGACGCTTTCAAAGGGTGTACACAAAAGTGTACATGTAATAAATTCTGAGACTGAAATTTTACCCTTATGTTTCACAAAAATCTCAGAAAAATAATCAGAATGAATTGCTCTCCTTTTAACCAAGAATTGTCTTAGATTTTTAATTACGGAGGCGTGATAGGATCATTTCGTGCATCAGTGAAGATACTAGGGAGCTTAAGCAACCACGATGAAAAGGACGACGACGATGTCAAGTAATCATGGAGGGTCTGGAACAAGGACATCATTTTGGTGGGAAAATGAAACTTAAGCAGCGAAAGCTTGAGAACGACGACGTCTGAAATCTTGTTTGTTCTCGCTTTGTCAGTTTAAGAATGAATCATTCAGAGACGTCCAAAATCTTCTTCTTCTCAGTCATGGATCAAATTTCAATGAAGATGAGGAGTTTTGATACTTTACGACTTTTTTGAGCCAAGAAGTCCGGACTTCCCTCACAAAGCTTATGTCAAATTCGACCTAGATGAGATGGCCGAGTCTGAGAGTCTCTCGGAGTTTAGATTCAGGAAAAGGGACATTCTCTCGCCGGCAGAAATTTTGGACATTCCGGAAAGCATACGATGTGAGCAAAGATCGATTTGTGGTCGAAGAGAGGGGCTTTGTATGCTGCTTAGGCGGTTATCATATCCTTGCAGATATGGAGACATGATTCCAGGGCTCGAAATAACGGCCGGTCAACGGACAATGTCCGAACTGATTTGGGAGTTGACCGGTCAACCTTTCGTCTTGCCGGTCATGTTGACCGGTCACATTTGATCGTTTTGAAAATGAAATAAATTAAAACTCCCATGCGGTTCAGTTGTTTCAGTTGTAGCAAGTCGCTGTGTATTGTCATTTGCGGAACTGTGATCTGAAATCCTGGGTGAAATGCAACAAGACCGTTGTTTACAATTCGGGCATTGAAAACAGACATCGGAGTTCACGCACTCCCGGTCACAAAGTTAAAAATAATTTCTTAAACACTTGATGTGTCTTCCGGTTCCGCACACCCGAGTTAAAATGCCTGGTTACTAAGCTTTTCTCGATGAATACAAATTTTTCTTTTCTTGTGATGAGGAGTAACATGGATTACTGGAAGAGTTTTAGGATCAAGATCTTACACCGTGATACGTACACCAGAAATCATTACATTTGGAGGCATTTGTTGTTGCCAATGAGTGCTTGAAAGTGCTATAAGCTCTAAGCAACAACTTTTTTGGAAATATATTACCTCAGTTTTGGTTCATGGGCCCCTGTTTTAAGAGTTTTTTATTTATAGAATTTGACCGGCCAGAAACGGTACATGACCGAGCTAAAATGGATTTGGCCGGTCATCGTGTCCAGAGACTCTCCGGAAATTATTTCGAGCCCTGTGATTCAGCGATTTGCGAAGCCAGTCCCTTTATTCAGCATGGTTACGAACATCTTGATTGATCACATATATGCTATCCATGGTCGACGGCTTACCCAGTGGAATCCTGACATTTTGAGTCCGGATCATCTTGAGATGTACACGGCAGCCATCACGTCAAGAGGTTCACATTTAGAAAACTGTTTTGGATTTATCAATGACACCATTCCACCAATCGCTCGACCAGGAGAGAATCAGTGGGTTGTTTACAATGGACACAAGCAGGTCCATGCCCTAAAGTTCCAGTCCATTGTTTTACCAAATGGTTTAATTGGAAACATGTACGGTCCAGTAGGTGAGAAGTACATGTAAAGTCATGTGGCTGTATTTTCTTTTTGACATAAATAAGAAACGTTACGTGTGTTTTTAATTTCCTGTGAAATTAATTTGGCCCCATTATTATTATTTTTCTCATCTGCTTGTTTCAGAAGGCAAAAAACATGACGCATCCATGCTCACAGATTCAGGACTGATGCGAAACCTCCAGCAGCACGCACATGGTGGTCAGCCAATGTGCCTTTACGGCGATCTTGCCTATCCGCTAAGGGTACACCTTCAGGGCCCTTTCAGATTTGGAGTTTTAAGCGAGGAAATGAAAACCTACAATACATCAATGAGTACAGTAAGGTCTTCTGTGGAATGGCTATTTGGGGACATAGTCAATTATTTCAAGTTTGTGGACTAAAAGAAAATTTTAAAACTTGGACTTAGTAGCATTGGCAAAGTATATTGTTTCTGCTCTTCTCCAAAATGCCCAAGCCTGTCTGTATGGCATCAACACATCTTCCATTTTTGACCTTGATCCACCATCATTAGAAGAGTATTTATCCTAGTTAAATCAACGAAAAGTTTATTTTTGTTTCATACAAAACTGTTTTTACATCGAAAAGAGAGCAAGTAACAATAGTCTCCAGCAAATGTATTAAACACGGAGCGATCCTATAAAAGGCAAGGACACGCCCCCTTGAAGCACTTTGTTGGCTTTCCTGTGCAATGATGAAAGCCAGGATAACGGTCGCATATAGAAGTCGTGGAGAAATAGCGTTTTTTTCCTCAAACCAACGGAGTCATTTACGTAGAATAATATAGGGTAAATGATAAAAATACAGTGAAAATAATACTTATATTAACACTTTAGATGATGGCATTCGAAGACCAAAAACGATGAATTATCTTTGTCGTCGCTGCACGTGGAACATTCAAATTTTCCCGCTAACTAAAATAACGAAGCTGATGCCTGCGAGCTATCTGTTTCCATTTATCTCAGCATGCTCAGAAGGAAACGAAATCTCGTAAGAGGTGATTTTGGTTAGCCTGTGAACACAGACGGATTCTGGTGGGATATTTAAAATTATTCAAGTTTGTGAGCGTTATGACGGTGCAAACAAAATGCACATTGAACAACGCTAACTTATTCCTCAAACTGTTCCATATTCAGAGCAGCAAAGAAATTGAAACAACAAGTGCTACGAAGAAACAACAGAACTTGAAAAATGGCAAAGTGAGATTTCGCCTGAATGTTGACGTTAGAAAGGAAATGGAAGACTCAAGGCTGAATGCTATAAAACAACTGATTACGTTCGTAAAAGGTCGACGGAATTTTAGCTGCAAGAGTACAACAGCAGGTAATGTTGACGTTACGGAATCTCTTTTGGATAACTGGCTGAAGAATAACCATATTACCGTAAATAAAGTATATTACCTTCACAGTCGGTTTGTATTTTTTCATGAATTTTAGTTTTCAAATTTATTTCTCAACCACAGAAAACCGGCAGAAAAACAGAATCCTGTGGCAACTCGCTAAAATTAGACTTCAGTGAATAAGCCAATCAAATGGGAGCATTGGCCATCCATTGGGATTTGTGATTGACAGGCTGAACACCTCAGCCTTGTTATATAGGATCGCTCCGTGTTTAAGAAAGAGTTTAACACAAGTGAGAGATTTCTGACAAAATATAAAATACCGATGTAATCTGTATAAAATGTATCTAATAAATGTATTGATCAGAATATACTTAACAAATAAAGAAGCCTTAGCCATGTATTACACTGTGATAAAACACGATGGTCATTTGAGAACACGAGGGAAATGTAGAAAACACGAGTCGCAGGCTCGTGTTTTCTACATTTCTCGAGTGTTCTCAAATGACAGAAGTGTTTTATCACAGTGTAACACACGGCTTAGGCTTCTTTATTTGCTTTAAAATATAGATTTTACACGCGCAACACAATAAAACACGCTTTTACTATGTTTTATACTCTGATAATCAATCAGAGTGTGCGCAGGGTCCTTCTTTATTTTAATAAAATATTTAAATATATGCAACATTTCCTGATGAGGCGTACAATACTAAACTCAACTGTTCATCGACTGGCTAACTACCTGGAAAAATTATTTTGGAAGAAATGTTTCCCTAAAGGTTAACAATGATTGTGACTGTTGCTGCTGTTGATTGAACAAGGCCATCATCATTTGTTGCTGCTGTTGCTGTTGTTGAAGCATAGTGGAGATCAAATGTTCTTGATTTTTGTTCTTTTCCTTTTCCCTCTCCATCAAGTTTTACTGTTCCTTCTTCCTCAGTTCCAATTCTTGCTCCTTCAAAGCAATATCTTTAGCAGCCCTTTGCTTTAAATACTCAACAGCATCCGCTGTGCTCCGGCGACTCTTCTTTTTTGGAGCTTCTGATTCATAACCTCCCTTCTTTCTTTTAGCAGTTTGTTCCATACTTGCCAGCGTTTGCTTACGCATATCTTCGGCTGCTGTCTTGTCATTCTCAGCTATTTTTTGCTTATTTCCATTATCGCTCTCCATCTTCTCTTTGGCAGTCTTTAATCCTTCTCTAGAACTTCCTCTAGAAGGACATCAAGCTCCGAAGTTTCCACATAAATACCATGAGAGCTTTTCTCCTCCATCTTCAACTTAGCTTGCATTCTCTTAGTTAGTAAGTTATACCGCTCACGCTCAGACCACGCGGTAACTCTGAACTTTAGGGATGGCATTGCGTTTAAATTCTCTGTTATTGCTTCCCATGCCTGGCCTCTTTTGGTACTTCTCATTTTAAAACGGTATGGTTCATCTACGAGGACTTCCCGGCACATAGCTATGTCGTGATCATTATTCCACACAAAGTTAGGATTTCTGCCAAAGTAGAAATAAAAAGATTTCACGTTTTATAGTGCTAGAATTCTGTAGAATTGTAATGTTTGGCTGTAAAACGGTACCTAATTTTGCGGAGAAATGTCCATCAATATATCGAAAAGTTCGAGAGTTGTTTGTTCAATTCTTGAACATCGATCTTCAAGGAAATATTAAACTCCAGCTTTATTTACAACAATTTATGCACGGCAAAAGTTATAATTAAAAATATTAAATTTTACGGGAGTTATGTGAGATATAAACAAGCCTCTATATTTTGTTCTACATTTAATGCTCCTTCCTTTAGCGAGCAAACGACGTAAGTCTGTCTATTTAATTAACTCTACCTAGCGATCAGATAGCAGAAGTCGTGCTTCACGCAAGAGTCATCGCGCAGAATGCTATTGTCTTTCGCGACATGTACTTGCAGTGCTCAGTTCTCAATGCACTGAATAATAATGGCATAGATTAAGCTTTCGGATTTCCGACTGCTCTCGTCAATGAATCGGCGGCGGTCGCTCTAATTTAAACGCGGCCTACGCTCTTCACAAAGACTTTTGTCAACAAAGTCGCGTTGCAGCGGCATTCTATCCTTTGTTCGTTGACATGTCACATTCGCAATGGTTTGAGCGCGGAAGCCAAAAGTTTTCCCACAAAAAAAATTCTTCTTTCAAAGCGATGTCACATAGAACGTGCGGTGCGCGAAACACTTGCATCTATTTTGTCGTTGCCTTCTATGACTCGACCGGTCAAAACATTTCATTAGACACAGTCTATTACTCGTTCGGTTTACGTTAAGTCTGTACGTTGATCCAGGACTTCAAAGACAACACAGGTCTTTTCTATTCGTACGACGGTGTGGAAAACAAAAATTAAAGACATTTCTGCTTCAATGCGTCTTAAGCCTGAGCGAGCATTGTCTTCCATTGTTTGTGCGAGATAATTATTCAAAACTGGATCCGTTTTAACTCTCGCGGGAATTTCAAAGCGAGCCCGAGCGAACGAAGGCTGAAAGATCGGCAGGAGTGTTCCAAAGTTGGACAGAACGACCAGTTTGAAACATCATTTTCCGTTAAAACTTGGCATAAAGCGTCCTTAAACGACAAACATTCAAAGCCGTATGATAGCCGTTAAGAAGGGCACTTTGAAGGAGAAAAATTCATACTCCAAATATTTCCTCATACCATATTTTCTCTGAAATGGACCGATTTCGGGAAAAAAAAAAACGACTAAATCCACTATTCGTAACATGTCAAAAAATGCTTCCCTTATTCCATCAATGTCTCATCTACAAAAGCCCTGTGATAACCACTATGAAACACAAGTATGAAGCACCTAAACTCTAAACAATTATACGTTGTCGGCCATTTTCTGGTCATTTTCTTTATTGTTTGACCATCGGGCAACCTGATTGAATTTGAAATTACGCGCGGACACTACATTTAAGTCCTGGGTGTGTCACGGCATTCTGCGCGATGTACTATTTTTTCCCGTGTGATTTTGTCGGAATAATTTTTATGGCTTCAAATCTATATCAAACATTTCGAAAATAGATTCACAAAACCTGAAAGGTACTCGAGCTTATGTCAACACACCGATCTGAAGAATTCTTCACTGTTTTAAAGCATCTCGATTGAAGAACAGCAAAACGCAAGAATATTGTAGTGGCAACAATCTGGCAGTTTCAAACACACAGCTTTTGACTGAACGCAGATGTATATTTTACTGCCACTTGAAACTTTTCATTCAATAAAAATGATAAACAGCACACATTCATAAAATATACTCAAATAAACTTAAGGACGTTCACGCTAATTGTTTCTGCGCATCCTTACTGCGCACACAAATTCACATGCCACGTTATCCATCGAGCGTGCCTGCTAAGTACTTAAAATGAACAATGATAGGGCAGATGGCCATTGCTAGAGCTTTGATTGGATTTAACGATCTTGGATGTTCGGCGACCCCTGCTTTTCTTTTCAGAAACAGATTTAAGTTACAACTATTTCCACATTGTCCAAAAATGAACAAAAAGTCAATGTTGGAAGTTGAAAAAATTTCAAGATTTCTGTCCACGGGACATGGAATCCTGCCATCTTACGGCTGCAAGGTGCGTGAAACTATGGTCGCTAAATGCGAACTTGTTCTTTGAGGAACTTCATCAGTTGACTAAATTCGCTTAATAGGTGCATGTAAACCATATGTGGCAGAGAACACTTTTCTTCAAAGCTCTAATTGCAATATTTTAGGTGTTCTCCTGGGCATGTTCTCGTCGGTGACCCCCCCCCCCCCCCCCCCCCAATTTTTTTACATTTCTGACATCACTAACTCACCATCTTTCAATGGTAAAATTTTCGAAAAAAAATCAATGAAAAATTCTGCGCGAACGTCCTTAAGCTTATGTGGTTGCTTTCTCCACTTGACTTGACATCTGTTGTGCGGAGGAAAGAAAATGGGTTAATGGGTTTTAGATTTCTATGTCTGTTAAGAAAACTGAACAGGGAGCTTGGTTTAAAATCAATCGAAGAAGAGAATTAAAACTCCAACCGGCCATAGACTGTCAAAAAACGACAATAAACATGCACCATTTAATAAGAAAAACTCCTTTGAAGTTCAGAAGTTCACGACGTGAAACAGGTCCTCCTCAAGCCGTCGACGACAAGACGACGGAATTCTTGGTTCACGCTTGCGTAGCAAAGTTTACATTACTTTTGGTCGTCGTCCCCCGGTCGTCATCTTCCGGCCGTCGTCGTGGTTGCGTAAGCTCTCTACTATCATAAGTTTAAGACTCCATTCTCCAAAAATGTAGCAAAATTCTCCATCCCATATTTCCAAAGATGAGCAGTGCATGTATGAACATGTTTCAAAGAACATTTTAGATTTTAATCTGCAGGTGTACATGCGCTACTGGGAAATATGGCTTCTACTTTTTAAAAAGGTTTAACCCTCTGGTGACGACTCTTGCAAATATCGTTCCAAATCGACCGATGACGTATTTGCCCTAAGACAATGGAAGTTTTACTTAGCTTTGCCATTTAATGTTGGTCCAATATTAGCCTATGGTCTTCGCCAATCTGAAAGTTTTCAACCATAATTTTGTCAATTTTCAAGATATTTGACTCAAATTTTCAGAGGAGTTGCAGTATGTATTACACTTGAATTTCTCTTCCACAGTTTTAAATAAAATGCAAAGAAATGCATTAATTAGACATTTTCTTTCAAAAATGGCATTGCGTTACATTTTAATGGCAATTAATTACCGCTGATCAACTAATCTACACTAATGAAAAGTAAACTAATGACATATTCCTGTAAGTCCACTTATTTAACTTCAAAATAAGATGTTGCACAGCAAAATTGGTTAAACGCAAAAGAATGGTCGAATTCTAAAGTAAACAAGTCAAAAGGGGCTTTTTTGCGGTCAGTCACCAAAGGGTTAAAGTTAGTTAACCTTTGTAAGAGCTTCAATATAACTGAATAAAGGAAAATAATGTATGTGACTGGGTTTCTTCAAGGAGGATCCATGTAACTGAAAATTAATCCCCTTTCAACATTATATTTTTTTTATTTTTGCAACAATAGACCTTTCCCGCATTCCAACAAACAATGGCACCGAGTCGAGGTTGGGGTGGACAAAAATACAGTAAATGTATGAAAAATGTCCACCCGAACCTCGCTCTGGTGCTATTGTTCGTACGCACTGAAGTGTAATGCGGGAAAGGTCTATTGCACACTTGTCTTTCCTCAGATACAGTAGCTTCAGTTTGTTCAACAAAGGTGTTTTTGTTGCTTGGTCGTAAAGTTCAGTCACTTCATGTGTACAGTTTTAATTAAGCTCATTTTCAGTATCTTTGGCTGAGGGAAGACATACAGTAAGCAACACCCCCACGTGAACTACTCTTTGGAGGAAACTGAATAAATAGGGGATACTGCATGAAATAGAATTGAACTAAATATGATAGACAAAATTTGATAATAATGATAATGATAATGATAATAATAATAATATTTATAATAATAATTATAATTATAATTGTAATAGTAATAGTAATAGTAACGAATCGTAATAGTAATAGTAATAGTAATAGTAATAGTAATAGTAATAGTAATAGTAATAGTAATAGTAATAGTAATAGTAATAGTAATTGTAATAGTAATAGTAATAATAATAGTAATAGTAATAGTAATAATAATTAACAATTATTCTTTGAAATCGAGGTGAATAGTGGCAGAATATTTACCGAGCCACGAAGCGGCGAGGTAAATATTCTGCCACTATCACCGAGATTGAGAAGAATAATTGTTTTAGTATATACACAGGAAGTGATCTCAACAACATTTCAGAAGGAAACCATTAAAAATCGATTTAATTGACCTCTTAATTCATGCGTGGAAAACGTACAAGCGGTACAAAGCATACGCGAATTCGCGAAACTATTTACAGAATCTTTGAACATGGAAAATGTATAGTTAATCTTCGAAAAAACCTCGTGACAGTCTAGAATAATGGTCCTTAAACACTGTTCAAATCAGTATGAATCAAAAGTATGCTTTATTCAAAAGTATGCTTTATTTTTGTTTGGCTTACGCATTATTCACTCGGTAGGGGGTGAATAATGCTCATTAGCCAGAGATAGCGAACCAATCAGATTGCTTAAAACACCAAGATCACTGAGTGTGTATATACTAATAAAAGATATTGGTGGCTATGTAGATACCAACAATGGCCATCGATAAAACCTAGAACATGGAACATCCCGGAACATCGTGGAACATCAAATAATTATGACAATTAGGAGAAAAATATGTAAAATTAAATTTTCAACAAAAGAATTAAACAAAAATAAACTGGTATCAGCTCAAAATGTGAAAATATATTTTGGGGTGTAGGGGAGTCAGTAGTGGAGAGATAGGGTGCGAAGTTTATTCCTTCAATTGACCACAATAAGTGCAGGCTCTTTCCTGCCAATTGCGTCACGTGACCTTACAGCACTCTGTTTTTCAGCACAAACATTGTTGATCTCCGGTTTCTTTAACATCTGAGGTTTCCTAGGAGCATAATCAGTTTGCTTCTTAAAATTATCATCTCCAGTTTTCACTCTCTCCACTAGGAACTCCTGGAGCTATGACCCTCCAAGTGCACCAAGTAGCAATCAAGCAATGAAAGATTAGAACAGTGCGTTCGCGCTGTTCTAAGGTTGATCGAATGTCAATTAACGATCTGCTTGTGAAGTTGAACCAGCGTTGGATAAAAAGATTTAAGCCTGCGGCAAAAATAATTAAGTATAGCTTGTACTGGACAAACCATTTCACAGGAAAGGCATTTGAACTTTCACCTTGCAAGCAAAGCCTTTTCTTATGGTACATTATGGCCACACTTAGAATTTAATTTCAGATCGACAACACTTGTAACAAATATTTCTTGAGACAATAAAATTTTTCGACCAGCGACCCTGCAAAACAGTGCACCGCCGAAGTTTTTTAAACTTAGGTTTGTATATGTTTACACTGGCATCAGAGCTCAAGCTGTCCGAAATAGTTTAGACAAGACATGTTCAGGGACGATTTCGCATAGTTTCAAGACAACAGAACAGTAAACTTTGGAGACGATTTATTCTCAACAAACGACAACAACGTAATGCGACACAAACTCAAAAAGATACAAAGGTCAGTCCATCGTGTGTAAGGCAATGTGTGTCACGTGCCCAAGGTTTGGCACGAACAAGACACTGAATTCCAAAGAGTTCCTATTTTTAATAATAATAATAATAATAATAATAATAATAAACTTTATTGAAATTTCACAATAATTACTTACAAGATTAAAAAGGCTAAAAGAACAGAGTAGGGTATAATTGATAATAAAAGTTCAAAATTCTATAAAATTACCATTTCCATGATCCATAATAATAATGATTTATTAACAGATCAACTGGGTGGCTCTTCCCTGTTAAAGTTACAATATAATTACAATATTACAATTGGAGAAACTATTTCTTCATGGTCTTCATGAGAAATCTCATATACACATACCTTTGAACTGACATAATGAATTGAATAAAGAAATCACACTCATGTACCCATAAATTAGGAATAAGGGACAGTTACATGACTGAAAGTAATGGATTACTTCTGAAGGTTACAAGCCTTCACTCATTGCAGTCATTTTCTATTTTCTTTATAGTTTTGTTAGTTTTGTTTGTTTGTTTTTATTTTCCCGGATGATACCAGTTAATTTCTGTTTAATTTAATTTTTAAAATGTGATTTTACATATTTTTTCATAATTATGAAAATTATTCCATGTTCCGGGATGTTCTGGAATGTTCCATGTTCCAGGTTTTATCGACGGCCATCAACAATAAGGTAGACAATGTATTCTTTTAAATTTGTCTCAGTTTGGTTCATTTTATTGCAAAATCACTGAATTAACATGTTTGGTTGCAATAATGTTTGATTAGTTAGCCCTGCCCTGTGATGATGAAGTGTTGAGTTAAATTTTTTAGAGCTGACCCAGAGAGAGCAGTTGAGATGCAGCTCCTGA
>JAHPZR010014922.1:0-12116 GCA_019787425.1 Platygyra sinensis | reverse complement strand
ACAGCGGTTATCAGTCACACGCGCCCTTCAACGATTTTTTGCCATTTCAAAAGCTAAGTTTGGTGGACGTCAATCAAATGTATCCATGACAATATTCGTGTTCATTTCGTCGTGTCAGTTTCACGGCCATGTTCGATCGTCGTTGGATCAGGAATAATCGCTCAGTTATTCTGACAAAGTAATTTGCAATTTCGCTGAGATGGAGGGCTCTTATGTAGAGGAAACATGGTTTGTCTTTGAATTGCATAGCATAAACACTTTTTGCGAGCGAAACGTTTGTGAAGAAGGCGGCGTACGAAACAAAATTAGAGCCGTGAGCGATCCGCCAAAGAGAAAGTCGAAGAAAGGAAAGATACAAGGTAGCTGAAAAAGTTGGCCTCTGAAATGAGTCGCTTTATGTGGAGATTGACTATTTATCAGCTTGTTATGGATGCAGATTATTTTCACCGCAGAAATTTTTGTCATTCGCCTTGCTAAAATACTCAGTGATAATCCCGGCATGCAGAGATCAATCTTGACGAGTTTGAAGCGTGGTTGGAATACTAGTACCAGACAGGCAAATTATATGCAAAGCAAACCGTCAAGAGAACCACACGGCACGTGGGAATGTCAGAAATAAAAAGGCAACGAAAGCCGCAAGAGATTAGCAGTTAGACTTTTGTAGTTCATTCTGTAATAAAATTTATATTTAGTTCATTCTCATGTTGTTGTGGTTGTACAATGTTTGTAAATTTGTAGCTTCAAAGCATTGCCGTGAGCGAGACGAACGAAAAGGCGCTTCAAACGATTTTATAAGTCTTACTTCTCAGTTTCTGTTTATCGACGAGTCAAGTAAAGATGATATGAAAGAGCAACTCGGATACTCTGAGAATTTGACGCCGTTATTGTCATGGAGACATTTGATTGACGTCCACCAAAACGTAGTTTTCGAAATGGAAAAAAATCGTTGGAGGGCGCGTGTGACTGATAACCGCTGTAATGTGCGTTAAATGAAAATGAGCTTGCGTGTGGAAAACCTTAAGTGTGGTGTTCTCGCTCGAAGACTGTCTTTTGGACTAAAAATAAAAACAAAACATAGAAGTGACTGTATATTGTGTACAATGATATTCTCTTAGGTGACTTTGCATTTAAATATAGTAATTTTGAAGAGCTCGCATTATAGCACTGGGCTCTTTTTTATATATCCACAATAACAATTACCAGAAAAAAATTCAGAAAGTGTTTTTCCTACTTAACCGATAAGAAACTTCAGCACCTAGCGAGTAGGTCTTACATGAGCAATGAAAACACAGTCACACTAGTACTGCAAAGAGATCATATGGTTAAGTTTTAACAAAATGACAATTTTAAGCAGGTGAGAACCATTCAACTCTGCTACCTGACTGCACAAACTCGGCCATCACTTGTTAAGTTCAGTATGTTTCTTGTTCTAACCTAAGAATATCGATATGCCAAACCTCTTGTTCTTTTCCGTAAAATACTCAGAAACACCGGTGAGGTGAATGAGTAATTCTGCTTTAGATTTCGCGCTACATCCAAAATCAAACGTTACAAAACTCTTACCGCAACAACTAAAAGATTAAACTGGTTAAAGGGAAGTGATTTTATCTTGGGTTTTACAGCAGTACTCTGAGCTAAACGGCAGGCTAAAAGTTTCATGTCGAATTGATATGAGGCGCATTTTCTACTGTACTTTATTTTCAACACTGGAGCTCGGCAACGGATCTGTTGTAATCTGTACCAAAAAACAGAAATACTTAGAGGTATTTTTTACATATCTAACTGTGCATCACTGAATGCAGCTTAGTTTTCTTCTCAATAATACTCAACTCATTAAATTCTCTTCATTTCTATCAGTCTCAAACGATCACGCTTGATTTTAACATCGAGTTTCATGAAAGTTCTTCCTCTGCTTGATCTTCCGGAATCTTTGTCTTCGTATCAAAGACCCTTTTATCTGAAAATTACAGACTTCGATAACTTGTCTGCCGACATAACACAAGTTAAGCCCTTGGAACATAACTCAGACGAACGACGCAGTCAGTGCGCAAATTGAAATTTCAGTTTTCTTTATCGTCGTCTCTTTGGTCTATAATTATTGTCGTCTTATATCATTGGCGGGATAGTTATAACTTTGTTGCCAGAGAGCAAAATGGTGTGAAGGGTCACTTTATAATAATTAGGGCTATAGTCTAGTCGAAGTTGAAATAAATCTTTATTTGGGAAATTTTAAGTCTTCAATTTCTCATTATTGGAAAGTCTGGATTGCAATGTCATGCTCAATTTTTTAGCAGCCTCAAAGAGTTTTTTTTACCTGTGGTCCGGTTGTTTCATTATTTTTTTGTAAAGAGCTCAACACATCATAGGATACTCGACTTCGAATACTAATGTGTTATCAGATATTGGACAGTTAAGCGAGGACGTAAACTTGTAGTTTAATAGGATGTTTTTAACAGCAACCAACCGCTAAATGGTTTGACTACTGTGTCATAAAAAGAATCAAGCAAAAAGTTTAGACAGTCATTAAGCCTACCTTGTCAAGAAGAAACTTAGATCTTAGTGATTTGTCTCAGTGCTAATGAAGAACAGTCACTGCAAACTAAAACATCAGTAAAGAATTTTGCGAAATTAAGTAGAAGAATTAAATGTAAACAATGCGTCAAAATACTCCTGGTTAAATGGTAATTAATCGAGATATTTTTAACTTTCGTTTTCAGCTGTCTTGGGCAAAAAGACAAACAGCACGCTTCAAATTGAATTTTCCGCTTTAGAACTTTGTACTTAACATGCATGAGGCGATATCTGTAAAAAATAATCAGGAAATTTGTCATGAAATATCTCTAGCGACTCGCTAAACTGCGTTCCTAATAAAAAAAAATAAAAACGGCATTATCGGGAAGTAAAATCAACCTCCAAAACTGGAGAACAGTAATTGCATAATTTGTGAACTATAATACCGCCTTCGTGTAAACAATACTTCAATATGCCGTTCTGTTGAATAACAATTGACTGAACTGTCTGGAATCAAGAAACAAACATCACACTACTAACATAACAAAACTTGCTGGCAGGGCACGAAATGTAAAAAAAGTAAAGTTTAGTCCTATAGCGTTGATCTATGTTTTAGCAGACCTACTTTGTTTACGGAAGGCTGGTGCCTTCTCATTTTTTCAAGATTTTATGGTTATCTATACATTGTTTTTAACTTTCCAAGGATTTGTTTTTTGTTCAGTATTAATGACGTCAATCCATCCTCTCAGTAGTCCAGGTGAATTGTCTTGAATTTCTTTTGTTTCCTCTATATTTTATACACGACCAAAGAACTCCATGCTTTGAACAATTACCATGTATTAACGATAAAATTTTTTTTAATTAAGGTTAAAATAGTTCTTGTTTGGCATTAATGCTTAACGTTACTCCAAAACAACTTTAATAACATTATCAAAACAACAATTTTTTGCAATGTGGGAGAAAGAAGGCCCATTGTAAATGATTGGCCAATAACTCTTAGACATAACCGTTTCTGAGAAGAATGTAAAAATACCCGACTTGAGAATACTTCAAAACACTCCAATAGTCACTTTATGGCTTAACAGTCAATACGCATTTCTTGCCTAATATTTGCTGCTTTCTGAAAGTTTTCCCTCCAAGACCCGCTACTGTTTTTCATCATTTTGCCATTCTATTGATTATTTGAAAGACAAGACATACAACTTGGAAGACTCTAATTTCGTTTCGACTTCCTTTCAGCTGCTTCTGAAAAGTTAACACTGTAAAAATTCTCATTTCGACTAGTATATGAAGTCATTATCATACATATAGCTAGCTGTCTTCATTCTTTTTATGTCGGTTTTTCATGATAATAAAATACCTTAAAGTGACGTTTAACTCTGAGGAGGGAGGGGCTGGGGGAAGTATGACCGAGTCTGCCATGCAGAAATCTATTAGACTGCTGCGAGAACTCGATCTGATCACTTGTTCGATTCAACATGCTTTCCCTTCCTTCCTCCTTCCCCCCTGTTATTGTAGAGTGTACTGACTCGCTTGGCTAGTTTATTTCCGATTTTTTTATATTTTGATGTCAACTAGAAATAACAGTGTTCGTATACAAAACATTCACACTGCAAATGTAAAATTCACAGAATGTAAAGGTTTTTTCATATTGGTGATAACACAGTACTAAATCTTAACGTTTTAAATATATTTACTGAGAAACTTCTCTGCAAGGCATTTGCTGTTTCAGTTTCGTCGAGAATGATATTTGTTTTGGCCATGACCATCTAATATTCGCCTTCATTTGTGTCAAAGAAGACTGACAACAGCCTTTTTTAGGAAAACTGCGCTATTCGCTGTCAAGTTAGCACACGTCCCGTCTCAATAACTCTCAACCTCGCCAAATTCCCGTTTTACTGACACTTGAAACATCACTTCTCACGTTATAAAGCTGCGCCCATCAACATTCCTCGCTGCTTGATCTTCTTGATGCTTTTCGTCTTCAAAAACACTATGGAACTTTCGTTTCCGAACTCTCAAATCAATTCAAGACAACATTAGCTTAGACTGAAGCAAACATTGAAGCAAATCATTAATATTATTTTCTTCGTTTATGCACTGAGTGTAGGAACGAACGTTCGCTGATTAAGGTTATTCCTCACAATTGCACTGCGCATCCTTTCTGCGCATAGTTTATAGCGTCATTTAGCGCGCTCTCGTGCACGTGCACACTGAAAACATGGCGGATTTGCCTTGATATTGAGCTCTTTCAGTTGAAAAATGGCTATAGCTCACCAACGAGCATGGGCACCCCAATTGTTTTTCCAGTCATTGTAATCAACTTATCATAAACTTTGCTTGAGGAAAGACTGATCTGATTTCTATTGCTGAAAATTGAATAAATAGCGAAAATAGCAAGTAAACTGTGGTCTTTTCTATTTTGCCCTATGGTAACCATGTCAAGAAATTTGGTTGAAATTTTAATCAAGGATTCAGCTTTCTGTCTAAATCAAACTTAAAAAGTTTATTTGTGTCCGATACAATGCATTGACTCCAGTTTAATGCGTGTTCTCATGAGTCTCGGTCACAAAAATGTACAATTATTACTGGGAATGCGTTCTTGTAATGAGCGTTAAATAATGCCAAAATGGGTCATTTTCAATGCCCCAGTGCTTCTTAGTGAGTATGGGCACCCCCTTTTTTATTTCAAAATTGAAGTTCTCATATGATAAATATTCAGTGGGCAAAGTTTGAACGAAAATCTATTGTTAGTTTTATTTCATGGGAATTACCTTAAGAGTCGTGAAGCTTTGGCTAAATGTAGACCGTTTGACTGTGCTCGGCAAGACGGATTTGGTGAGCGACTCTGCAACCAATGACTTTACTATTTTACTAAACAACGCAATTTATCCAAAATTTCTTGTCCTTATAAAGAATACCTTTCAGCTGCCATAGAAATTAAGAACTGTTCAGGGATATCCAAGCTTCTAGTTTTACTAATTTAAAGAACTAACTGTCTGCTCTGTATCTTATTTTCTAACGGCGGGATTCTTGTCATTTTTACCACTATTGTATTATGGTGGCCCTGAACAATAGTTGTTTTCACTGTTATCCGGTGTTTGTTTACCTTTTGAAAATGACATAATATTAATGTGCGTTAACTGATGAAAATGAGCTTGCGTGCGAAAAACCTTAAGTGTGGTGTCTCGCTCGAAGATTGTCTTTTAATTTGGACTAAAAATAAAATAAGACATAGAAGTGACTGTATATTGTGTACAATATTCTGTTAGGTGACTTTGCACTTCAATATAGTAATTTTGAAGAGCTCTCATTATAGCACTGGGCTCTTTTTTATATACCCACAATAACAATTACCAGAAAAAAATTCCGAAAGTCTTTTTCCTACTTAACCGTAAGAAACTTCAGCACCAGCGAGTAGGTTTTACATGAGCAATGAAAGCACAGTCACACTAGTACTGCAAAGAGATCATATGGTTGAGTTTAAAAAAAATGACAATTTTAAGCAGGTGAGAACCATTCAACTCTCCTGCCTGACTGCACAACTCGGCCATCACTCGTTAAGTTCAGTATTTTTCTTGTTCTTACCTAAGAATATTGAAATGCACAAACCTCTCGTTCTTTTCCGTAAAATACTCAGAAAAACCGGTGAGGTGAATGAGTAATTCTGTTTTAGATTTCGCGCTATATCCAAAAATCAAACGTTACAAACTCTTACAACAACTGAAAGATTAAACTGGTTAAAGGGAAGTGATTTTATCTTGGGTTTTACAGCAGTACTCTGAGCTAAACGCGGCAGGCTAAAAGTTTCATGTCGAATTGATAGGATGCGCATTTTCTATTGTACTTTATGTTCAACATTGGAGCTCGGCAACGGATCTGTTGTAATCTGTACCAAAAACAGAAATACTTAGAGGTATTTTTACATATCTAACTGTGCATCACTGAATGCAGCTTAGTTTTCTTCTCAATAATACTCAAGTCGTTAAATTCTCTCATTTCTATCAGTCTTAAACGATCACGCTTGATTTTAACATCGAGTTTCATGAAAGTTCTTTCTCTGCTTGATCTTCCGGAATCTTTGTCTTCGTATCAAAGACCCTTTTATCTGAAAATTACAGACTTCGAAAACTTGTCTGCCGACATAACACAAGTTAAGCCCTTGGAACATTCAGACGAACGACGCAGTCAGTCCAAATTGAAATTTCACCATTTCAGTTTTCTTTATCGTCGTCTCTTTGGTCTATAATTATTGTCGTCTTATATCATTGGCGGGATAGTTATAACTTTTGTTGCCAGAGAGCAAAATGGCGTGAAGGGTCACGTTATAATAATTAGGGCTATAGTCTAGGCGAAGTTGAAATAAATCTTTAGTTTGGGAAATTTTAAGTCTTCAGTTTCTCAGTCTGCATTGCAATGTCATGCTCAAATTTTTAGCAGCCTCAAAGAGTTTTTTTAACCTGTGGTCCGGTTGTTTCATTATTTTTTTGTAAAGAGCTCAACACCTCATAGGATACTCGACTTCGAATACTAATGTGTTTTCAGATATTGGACAGTTAAGCGAGACGTAAACTTATAGTTTTCTCTAAAACAGTAAAGTAAATGTATCACAGAGGACAAGCGTTCCACTGAATGTGATGCTTTTTAACGTGGGCCGCTTTTCAGTAAGTCATAAGACTCTATTATCAGAGGTTTATCGCCACAAACGGTCTGCTTTTATAGTGATCCGGAAATGAACAAAAAATATTTGAAAAAATGAATTTGAATTTAATAGGATGTTTTTAACAGCAACCAACCGCTAAATGGTTTAACTATCATGAAATAAAAAGAATCAACCAAAAAGGTTAGACAGTCATTAAACCTACCTTGTCAAGAAGGAACTTAGATCTTAGTGATTTGTCTCAGTGCTAATGAAGAACAGTCACTGCAAACTAAAACATCAGTAAAATATTGCGAAATTAAGTAGAAGAATTAAATGTAAACAATGTCTCAAAATACTCCTGGTTAAATGGTAATTAGTCGAGATATTTTTCGCTTTCGTTTTCAGCTGTCTTGGGCAAAAAGACAAACAGCACGCTTCAAATTGAATTTTCCGCTTTAGAACTTTGCACTTAACATGCATGAGGCGATATCTGTAAAAAGGTATCAGGAAATTTGTCATGAAATATCTCTAGAGACTCGCTAAACTGCGTTGCTAATAAAAAAAATTAAAAACAGCATTATCGGGAAGTAAAATCAACCTCCAAAACTGGAGAACAGTAATTGCATAATTTCTGAACTATAATACCGCCTTCGTGTAAACAATATGTCAATATGCTGTTCTGTTGAATAACAATTGACTGAACTGTCTGGAATCAAGAAACAAACATCACACTACTAACGTAACAAAACTTGCTGGCAGGGCACGAAATGTAAAAAAAGTAAAGTTTAGTCCTATAGCGTTGATCTATGTTTTAGCAGACCTACTTTGTTTACGGAAGGCTGGTGCCTTCTCATTTTTTCATGATTTTATGGTTATCTATACATTGTTTTTAACTTTCCAAGGATTTGTTTTTTGTTCAGTATATGACGTCAATCCATCCTGTCAGTAGTCCAGGTGAATTGTCTTGAATTTCTTTTGTTTCCTTTATATTTTATACACGACCAAAGAACTCCACGCTTTGAACAATTACCATGTATTAACGATAAAATTCTTTTTAATTAAGGTTAAAATAGTTCTTGTTTGGCATTAATGCTTAACGTTACTCCAAAGCAACTTTAATAACATTATCAAAACAATTATTTTTTGCCAAGTGGGAGAAAGAAGGCCTGTTGTAAATGATTGACCAATTACTCTCTGACATAACATTTCTGAGAAGAATGTAAAAATACCCGACTTGAGAATACTTCAAAACACTCCAATAGTCACTTTATGGCTTAACAGTCAATACGCATTTCTTGCCTAATATTTGCTGCTTTCTGAAGGTTTTCCCTCCAAGACCCAGCTACTGTTTTTCATCATTTTGCCATTCTATTGATTATTTAATTTGAAAGACAAGACATTCAACTTGGAAGACTCTAATTTCGTTTCGACTTCCTTTCAGCTGCTTCTGAAAAAGTTAACACTGTAAAATTCTCATTTCGACTAGTATATGAAGTCATTATCATACAATATTATTATAAAGCAAGCTGTCTCCATTCTTTTTATGTCGGTTTTTCATGATAATAAAATACCTTAAAGTGACGTTTAACTCTGAGGAGGGAGGGGCAGGGGGAAGTACGACCGAGTCTGCCATGCAGAACTCTATTAGACTGCTGCGAGAACTCGATCTGATCACTTGTTCGATTCAACATGCTTTCCCTTCCTTCAACCCCCCACCCTCCCTGTTCCTCGCCGGTGTTATTGTAGAGTGTACTGACTCGCTTGTTAAAGTTTATTTTCAATTTTTGTCAATGATTGTCGTCATACCCTTTTCTCTAGTCTCGCACCAGCCTGCAGAACAGGTGGATTAGCGGGGCCAGCGCGATACAAGAGCGCGCGCGCAAGCGCAAGGCGAGAAAAAAACCGCCTGTAGTCACACCATTGTTTATGCTCTTGCGACCGTTCGCCTGGCGAACGGCTTTTGCTGATTGGTTACTTTACATCACGTTATCCTCGAATGTTTTTCCAAGACGTAACACGATCACGTACAGTGATTTTAATCAACAACAGATCGATTCGCGCTAAAATTGTTCAGTGATTTAACTGGAATATGTCAATAGGACTCCTCTTGTTCCCTGTAGCTCTTCGTTTATTTCCGAAGTTGCCTCCTTGGCCTTCCTCATGCACTTGCATGAAATTGCCTGCGACCCATCCCTAATTTCCTGCGAGAAAAGCCAAGAAAATTGAATGAGCAAAATTAAATGAGTTGGTTATTGACTTCGAAGACAAAACGAACCGAACAAAACAGAATTACCATTTTTTAACTAAAAGAAATAACATAGAAATGTGATAATTTCTTCGCCGCGCACCGCTTGACAAAATAATCAAGTGCAGCGAATTAAAGATGAAAGTTGTAAATCAAAAAGATGACAAAAAACAACCCATTTTTTTTTGAGTAAATCGTATTTAAAGTGTGTTAAATTAGTGCCCACTTAGATCTTTTCTCGGGGGTTCTGTAGTAGCTGAATAAGACTCAAAAATGTATATTTTAACGACCTTCTTACTAAAACAAGGAATGACCTTAAATGATCTTAAATGACCTAAAATGATCAAAAGAGCAAAACTACAATTTGGTTATGGGACGCAACCACAAAAACCACATAGGGAGTCCGTGTGGCCTCTCTTTGCTTTACGTCAAAAGACTCACGACAGAAGCCGCAAGGATTCGGAGCAAAAGCAATCGTTAGTTGTTCGTTACAGTCAGGCGATCACCGCAAACGACTCACGACAGAAGCCGCAAGGCGCAGCAAAAGCAATCGTTAGTTGTTCGTTATAGTCAGGCGATCACCGCAAAAGACTCACGACAGAAGCCGCAAGGCGCAGCAAAAGCAATCGTTAGTTGTTCGTTACAGTCAGGCGATCACCGCAAAAGACTCACGACAGAAGCCGCAAGGCGCAGCAAAAGCAATCGTTAGTTGTTCGTTACAGTCAGGCGATCACCGCAAAAGACTCACGACAGAAGCCGCAAGGCGCAGCAAAAGCAATCGTTAGTTGTTCGTTATAGTCAGGCGATCACCGCAAAAGACTCACGACAGAAGCCGCAAGGCGCAGCAAAAGCAATCGTTAGTTGTTCGTTACAGTCAGGCGATCACCGCAAAAGACTCACGACAGAAGCCGCAAGGCGCAGCAAAAGCAATCGTTAGTTGTTCGTTATAGTCAGGCGATCACCGCAAAAGACTCACGACAGAAGCCGCAAGGCGCAGCAAAAGCAATCGTTAGTTGTTCGTTATAGTCAGGCGACCACCGCAAAAGACTCACGACAGAAGCCGCAAGGCGCAGCAAAAGTAATCGTTAGTTGTTCGTTACAGTCAGGCGATCACCGCAAAAGACTCACGACAGAAGCCGCAAGGATTCGCAGCAAAAGCCATCGTTAGTTGTTCGTTACAGTCAGGCGATCACCGCAAAAGACTCACGACAGAAGCCGCAAGGCGCAGCAAAAGCAATCGTTAGTTGTTCGTTATAGTCAGGCGACCACCGCAAAAGACTCACGACAGAAGCCGCAAGGCGCAGCAAAAGCAATCGTTAGTTGTTCGTTATAGTCAGGCGATCACCGCAAAAGACTCACGAGAGAAGCCGCAAGGCGCAGCAAAAGTAATCGTTAGTTGTTCGTTACAGTCAGGCGATCACCGCAAAAGACTCACGACAGAAGCCACAAGGATTCGCAGCAAAAGCAATCTCTAGTTGTTCGTAAGAGTCAGGCGATCACCGCAAAAGACAAAAGAGGACAAACATTAACATTAACTCGTTATAGCAATCCAAAAATTCTATGAACGATGAGTGTATAGTGCAGTGAGCTACTGTAGCATCAGGAGAGAGAAGTTACGATCCAGGCGAAGGAGAAGTTACGATCCAGGCGACTAGCGCGTATAAACAAAGCACTTTGCCTACCCTTAATCCCGCTGCTTTGCCGGTCTGTCACGCCAAGTCCCCTTCTCATGCCCAGCAGATCTCAGGTTTGGCAGATCTCGTTTCTGTCGTCTCTTTATCTTTACCAGCGGAGCCCTCGAAATTACTCAGAATGACTCCAAAAGGGGAATTCCAATAAACACCTTAGAATCTACATTCTTTTGCTGTCGATGCTACTCTTCCCAGTTGACCGTTACACCCACGAAGCTTTTTGCCGCCTTCAGAGTAACGTTTTTGTTTAAAACCAATCACGTGGTACATTGAAATGCATCACGTGAGGACGCTTTTTGTCTGCCATAGAACTGTCAGTATTGCCGCTGTTTATCATTTGAAGATAAAATATGAAAATCAATGACAATATATCATTGACAATGAAGCCATGATTTCCGGTAAGGGATGATTTGCGTGACGTTGGGAGTAAGTAGTACAATTAGCCTACGTGTAGCCGTACCCTCCCCCCCCCCCCCCCCGAGAAAAAACGGGAGGTCTTTCCTCGGGGAGAGGGTACGGCTATAGGACAATTCGACCGCTTGCGATTTAAAATTTATCGTCACGCAAGAGACTCGCGAGTCAGGTTTTAAAACGTTTTTACATCCCAGAACGAAAGAATAATTGATCGCTTTTACGAAAACGTCACAACCAGGAAAAACAAACAAGGCACGTACTTTCCAGCTAGGAATAGTGTTTTAATAACAGTTTCCAGCAAGCCAAACCCTATACGAAAATCCCAGCCAGTAAATGACCTAATGCTAATAGCGGAGTTCCGGCGGCCCGAAGAGCGGAGCCCCATACCCATATAGGGAAATAAAGGAAATCTATGGATTGATTTTCTCATGTTATCGTGGCCAGCGGTAGTTCTCGTGGGCGCGTACTCACGACGACGACGATGGTGGCGGTGGAGTCGCGCAACATGGCGGCCATACTCCAAATAATAGGTTGACAGAGACATGCAGCCTTGGTTTACCGTGTACGTTTTTGATATGGGACATCATGTTATGATCAATTGACACCTGTCAAG
>JAHPZR010014920.1:0-20348 GCA_019787425.1 Platygyra sinensis | reverse complement strand
TCACTTTTTATTCTTCTTTTCCCCTTCTTTTTCACATTTCTTCTTCGCCTTTATTAATACTTTCCCTCATTTCCATCTTTTTTTTTTTTCTTTATATCATTTACCTTCTTTTCACTCTCATATTATTTTTCTCTTATATTTCCTTTAATTTCATTCCTTTTCCCTTTTTTACTTATAATTCAGATGGTAAGGCAGATATATTCTCCTTCCTTTTTCCCCCTTTAAAATTATAAAAAAATTACTAATTTAAAGACTATTTAAAACTTTACAAGTATATATAACAACCTAAAGTTTACTAACTAATAAAAAAATGTACAACCTTAAATGCTACAATAGAAAACCCGCAACACAAAGCAAAGCGGAGGAGTTAATTAGAAAAGAGCAAAAAAAAAAAAACCAAACCACAAGCAAAAAACAAACGTATTTAATAGGCAAAAGTATTTTTTTTTTGTAAAATTAATAAACAATACCAAAGAGAAGATTTCCATATTTCAATTCAATCATCAATTTCAAAAATTTCATATAAAATAGAAACAAATTGTTTCCAGAATTGCAAAGCAGAAAGATAGGAGGAATGGCATGTATCTTAGGGACAGTGATTTTCTGATTTATATTCATCTCCTAATTAGATTTAAAAATTAACAAAATTTGGTGAAATTATGGATGGACCCCCTTCATCCCCCCGTCCCCCCCCCTCTCCCCCACCGCCCCCCTGTCCTCCGTCCCCCCTGAATTAAAAATATATCTAAAAACCGGTAAGAAAGCTAAAATAAAGTGAAAATATGCTTATAATTGCTTTCTTCCTTTCCTTCCCCCCCCCCCCCCCCTTAAGATTTTCACAGACTCTTCAGTCTCAGGACCTTTTTGTCAAAAAAAAAAAAGGGTTAATTGGGGCTAGGCTAAAAGGGTTCCTTTGGTTTTTTTTTTTTTTTTTTTTTTTTTTTTTTTTTTTTTTTTTTTTTTCTTTTTTTTTTTTTTTTTTTTTTTTTTTTTTTTGTTTTTGTTTTTTTTATTTTTTTTTTTTTTTTCTTTTTTTTTTTTTTTTGTTTTGTTTGTTTTTCTTTTTTTTTTTTTTTTTTTTTCATTTTTTTTTAACCTTTTTGTTTTTCTTTTTCTTTTTTTTTTTTTTTTTCTTTTTTTTTTTTTTTTTTCTTTTTTGTTTTTTTTTTCTTTTTTTTTCCCACTAGGTAACAGAACTCGAAAATGACTTGTTATCTCCCCTTCTTCTTCGAAGAAGTGGGTGGTCGAGATGAAGTCTCTAAAAACGGGGGGGGATCCTAAAAAAAAAAAAAAATCTTAGAGAACATACGATACAAAATTCTTGAAATGGTCTTTAATAATTTCCCTTTCTTGAAAAACATCCCGTATGGAGTCTGAGCGCTCCCTCGTGTTGCTCGACCGGAACTACACGCGGTGAGGGCGGATGACGCGATGGTGGCGGGGACACCGGTGTCGTCGTGTGTAACGATGCTTCCCTCAAAAAACTTGTTGCACCCCCCAACCTACAACCCCCTCGACCTCACAAGAATGCTAGTTTCGAGGATTAGCATTCGAGGGACTGTCAAACTTAAACCTTTTGAGCGGGTACCTACTGTGTATAAAAATGATGACCCAATCTACCTGACTAGTTTATTCACTTATAAGATCAATGATTGGGGTGGGCAGTGTGTGTAATACCATTATTGATAGCAATCAGTTGTTTAAAAAAAACAGAAATAAAAAACAGCGTGTAGTAAATTCATCCTTCAAAAGGAAGTAGATAGCTGTTAGAAAAGTGTGCTTTTTCTGGAAACAGGTTTGTCAGCCTCCTTAAGAACATTCTATTTGAGGCAGTGTTCTATTATAGTTGTGAATGAAAAAAAAAAACTGTCCCTGTGTCACAAGATCAAAAGTGGTCTTTTTTTGAAGAATTTGGATTTTCCTTGATTGAAAACATCAGCTTCCCTTTTTGCATGGCTGAAAAATCAAGGAAGATCCCAAGAGTTTGTGGGGGGGGCAAAAAGAAGGCTTCTTTAAAAAAACAGTGCTTATGTAGACATGAAAAGATTTGTGAGGGATACAATTTTGACTTCCCTTTTTTTTTTTTTTTTTTTGACAAGGAAAAACATTTTTTTTGGTGAGGTGTGCGTGGGCTTTATCTGTCAAACCCACTAGGGAGCAACGCGCGATGGTGGCCTCCAATGGGATTAGTCCAATTGTGCCTAATGTCTTTTTTTTCCGTTTTGGAATTAAGCTTTCCGGGGGGGGGGGGGATTTTCCCGAGCCTTCTCTGGTGCTTGGGCGGCTGGGTGTGGGGACAGATTTGGTTGGTTTTCAGGGGGGTTGGGGTGGTCTGGGTGGTGGTGTTGGGTGTTCGTTGGGTGTTTTTTTTGTGGGGGGTGGTGGGTTTGGGGGTCAAGAACACTTTCTTTCTTTCCTTTTCTCTTCCCCCCTTTCCCCCCCTTCCCCCCCTTAAAACTTTGTTACGACTTTTTTCCCCTCCCCCCCCCCCCCTTTTTTCTCCTTTTTTTCCCTCCTTTCCTCCCCCTTCATTCTCGAAAAACCCACCAGTGCCCCACCACACTCCTCTCTCTTCCTCCTAGGTGGGGGGCCGCACTCTCTCCACCAAAGGTGTATACATGTAACGGGTACCGGCCGAATTTAATGCTGGGGTAACCCGCGAGGACTAGCATCCCATCCAGGGGAGAGTAGAAATACTCCTCAGTTGCTTCATGCTACAGAAACCGGGATAAGCTCCAGTCTGATGAGCCACTTGGCTGCATGCAGACTGTTTCTTTTCCTCACGTGTCAACTACAAATCAAAGGCGTTGCGAAACCGTCAAAGGCAGAGGTAGAGGTTTAATTGTCAAATTCACTATTCATTCTCATGGGAATTTCAAGTCCTCAACCTGCAACAATATATTGAAACCAGTGGCAAGGTGTCACAGATTTGATTTGGCCATTTTTTGTGAAATGGAAGCCCATCAGGCGTGGTCCACAACAAGCCCACAACCAAAAGGTAATAAAAAAACTTTGCCATATATGTAGGTGGTAATGGTTAGGCAAGTAAGCACTGTAAGTAAACAGCTGTAGGACTTGAGGATTAATTGCTTGGCGTTTTATTGTTGATAACAAAAATCTAAATTTATACTGAATTGTCATGAGTGGGAAAACTAGAAATCCTGCAGATTTTGTCATTCACTTGCAACTTTATAGTTCATCCTCCTTGAAAACCGCCATTGATGCCTGTGCCGGCCCGTAACCGCCCGTGACGAACCTTGGCCTTTCTTCCACTTCTGACGTCATCATTTTTGACCAAAATTGGCGTCATCTATACTCATTCTGCAGGAGGAAAAGATCTTTCCAATGATGCCTAGATCAGAGTGATTGGCTTAATGGTGCCTGAGATATGCACAAAAATGCTCAAAAAGATGCGTGAAAAACTCAGAGCAAAATTTACTGCCACTACACCTAACTGCTCCACGGTAAAAATTGGCCGCCTCGATGACTCTTTCTTAGAAGTTTTTTAACTGCAAGCAAGCCCAGTAAAAGGTCAATCCCTGCAGCCAAAAGAAAAGAAAAGGAGGAAAAGGAAGGGAAAAAAAAAATCAAAAATCGAAAAGCCTAAAGACGTAGGCCACCTTCTCGTCCAAAAACTTCGAATTTATTCTGTGCATGCACGGGCCCAAAGTTCGTAAACGCGATTTTAGTGGCAAGAAGGCTAGCTGTCGTGCTACAAATGCATTTTCGACCAGATTAAAGCTAATTTGGCGAGATCCAGCCTCAAAAACCACCAAATGTCCAAAAAAATGCATTTTATGACAAAAAGTGCCAGGGAGTCAAATGGTGTTAAATTACTGAAAGATATGTTATGTATGAAAACATTCAAAATGGTTGAAGAGCTCTAATTTCACATAGATTGTTTTTGGTAATGACACATACGATCAAATGCATATGACATGATACAGGCCATCTGACAGGGTGCGGAAAAAAACTGAAAATTATGCGGAAATTTTCGGCAATATTATGCGGAAGAAAGTGACGATTATGCGGAAAAGACGCCAGATTATGCGGAAATTTCTACAATTTAATAAAGTTGCTCCCATGGCTTTTTCCAACATATAAAATACACGTTAACGTCTTACCGATAATTTTAGTCATTTATGACACGTTTGACCTTTTGCTGCCATTCGTGGACACGTATTTCTTCGTTCAGCGCAATTTTACATGTTTTTCGTTGTTGTGTTTGTCCGAAGCTTAGTAACCAGGCATTAATTCAGACGAGAAAAACTGGACATCACTAGAACTAGAACCCAGACCCATCACCAGAAGATGCACGGAACGCCTGGAGGCTTAAAATTGTTTACGAACGAAAAGACGTGTTTTCGTCGCTGTTTTGGGTGAATAACTTCTTCAAAATGATCAATCTCTTCGATATTTTTGCTTCTGATGATGGTAATAAGTTGCTTTCTCGCTTATATGTAGCAATTTTCTAGTTTTATGCGGAAAAATGCCCCAAGGATGCGGAGGATGCGGAAGTAGGCGAATTATGCGGATCCGCACCACCGCATCCAGTCAGATGCCCTGCATGTCTGTCAGACACCATACACTTTTAATGACAAGCTTGACTGCTTAATGGATGGTAATTTATACTAGGAGAGGAATTAAGTGGACAGCCGAAATTAAATTACAAAGATAGATTTGTCATCTGAGGTGATTTATCACATCTTAGACGGACAAATCTTTTAGGTATAAAATCTGGTCAATAAAGGAAACTACGTGACCCAGATTTGTCTTCTAACGGCTTCATCTGTCAGCCTTGTCTTGTAGACATGCTGACATACGTGTATGAACTTTGCCAAAAGAAGAATTCGGGCGCGGAAATAATTCATCTTAAAACACTGGATGTTATACCTTGACAAATTTATCCATACTCAGGAGACGAAATTACCTTGCCTCAGATGGCAGAGAATTCGATCTCCAGATGGATAATCTTTGGCCAGTAAAAATTCAGCACAATGCATGATAATTTATAAAAATTATAGTCCAATCCCCCAGATAATGTACAATGTACAATGTATGGTTGGAGACCAGCTTGCTTTTTATGTCAAACTGGGAGATGGGGATGGTTCATTCCTTTTTTTTTCGGGGGTATGTTACGTACCATGGTGGTGGGATTTTTTGTGTTGTGCATGCAAGGAGAAGAATCACAAGCAGAAAGGATCACAAATGAAAATAAATTTGATCCCCTTTTTTCCGCTTTTTTCGCCAGTGTTTTCCCATTGACTGCAAAATGTTTTGCAATTACTGACAAACCTTGTTCTTGCAAATCCACTCAATCATAAATCATTCATGCTCTTGCCCAGAATGTTTGACAAGTTGTACTCTAATTCCCAATTCATAGGCCATGACTTTAATGGCTGTATAATGATGGAGTGATGCTGTGGGTTCCTTGCAAAGAAAATGATTCTTGCAACCATTTCACTAACAAATGGGCAATATCTATTAAATGAAAACATTCTAGTTTGAATTTTGGCAAATTGCTAACGATGAAAAGAGCCAGCATTATTCCCAGAAACTGGAATATTAGGTTTCAGTATTGAAATTAAAACCTAAGACAATTAATATTGTCACACGATGTTAAACTTGCTTGAGTTCGAGAAGTAAAAGTGGTGCGTACGGGTGCTTCAGAGCACTACAAGTAAACATGGGTAGTGTCCCACTGTCTAAAGTTCAAAACCCAAAACAAATACTTTATTGTGGTCTTTCCCTGTGGCCTTCTGCCATAAACTATCAGTAAAGACAGCTTAGCGATTAATTGAATGAATAACAGCTAAGTAATTTGGGCGATGAAATGCTAATCATTTAAATCAAGGTGATAATTTTTATTTTTTAGTTGTCAACAGCCTAATTTTTCTATGTTTAGTTAAAAATGAGCTTTCTAAACAGCAGTGAAAAACAACTGTTTATCTCCACTAACAGACCGAGGAAAGTCCCAGACATTGCTCACGAGTGTCCGTGGCGACAGTCAAAAGAGATCAGAATTGTCGAGCAAGTTGCTTGAAGAGGCACACGTTCAAAACTTAGAAAATTGATGGTTGGTCGACAGCAGGTGAAAACAAGAGTGAAAAGAGCCCATTTAACTGTCATCAACAACCAAGCATTTCAGGACCAAAAAACAACAAATAGCCAACAATACGCCAAAGAGGAGGTTAGTCTTTTGTATTGATTAGTTTTGTTGATTTAATTGTTTATTTGTTTGTTTATTCTTCAGAAGAGTGGGTCAGTTTGTGTTTTTGCTCTATTGACTTTGCAGTTCATTGTCAAGCTGTTGACTGGCATCTGCCAGCTTTACAGTGGAGTCCTATTGTTCTAGACAACCAGGGAAGCGGGACAACTGAAAATTGCATAACATGTAACGAGTGGAACCCCGCTATAACGAAGGCGTCACAGTACCGTGAAAAAAAATGTTCGTTATAGCAGGGGCTCTTACGTTGTAGCAAAGACCCTGTATATAACGAAATTTTCTGGATTAACAGCTGAAAATATTCGGTAATTCGTGGGGTAACCAAAGCTGGGCACAAGCTGTGAACAATGGGATAAACACGCAAACACAAAACCAGTTCTACAGACCTTGCGCGTGAACAGCATAACATGTATAAATAAAGCAAAGCTTTGAAGGTCAAAGTTCGCTTCTTGACCAATGGGACGGCTAAAATTGCGATCGTCATACTATTCCAGCTACTAAAATCTGAAATAAAGAGCCACTGTATTTAGAGAAATTCATGTTGCTCTAGTTGTTGGAACTAAAGTTACTTTGAATCTCAGAGGTGTAGAAGAATTCTACATGTAGCTGTCATGAAAGTTAATTTTCTTTTGTCTGTCAAATTTCAGGGAGTGATGTGAAATGTAATTAAGCATAATTATCAAGGTGTTTTCAAAAAGCAGTTTCGCAGCAATTTCAACGATATCGATTTGGTTGGATATTATAACCACTCTACATGGTATTGATGCCTCCATAATTTTATGGTGTCAAAAACTGGCCAAATCATTGGTTGAGCACTTTGGTGGCACTGTCAATTTTGGGGGTACAATACAATGATATTGCCATAGCAATATGTATGACCTGCACTAAAGCTATAAATGAAAAAAGGTTATTATTGTCACTATCATGGTAACGCAGCTACATCACTGCTCAAAAGGTACATGTGAATGTTGGACGTCTCGACTCGAAACTTGATCTTGATGCTCAAAGTTGTTGAGAATGGAGTTTTGAGGCTCGAGTTTCCCAACTTTCAATTTTTTCGAGTTTTGAAGAAGAAGAATTTCAGTGTGAGCGAGGAGGGGTCTCTTTTCAAACCACTCAATTGAAAAAAGAAATTAATATGAACATCGCCCTTCCAGTCCGTCCCATTGGTCAAGATAGCGAAACTTTGACCTTCAAAGCTTTGCTTTATTTAAATGTAGCTGTTCACGCGCAAGTCTGTAGACTGTTTTGTGTGGTGTATATCCCATTGTTCAGCTTGGCCCAGCTTGGTTACCCCACAATAACGAATATTTCAGCTGTTAACCAGAAAATTCGTTATAACAGGGTCTTTGCTACAACGAAGACCCTGCTATAACGAACATTTTTTTCGGTACTGTGACGCTTCGTTATAGCGGGGTTCCACTGTACATGTAATGCAATTTCAGTTGTCCGCTTCCCTGGTTGTCTAGAACAATAGGACTCCACTGTAACTGGCAAATGCCAGTCAACAGCTTGACAATGAACTGAAGTCAATAGAGCAAAAACACAAACTGACCACTCTTAAGAAATAAACAAACAAATAAACAAATAAATCAACAAACTAATCAATAAAAAAACTAACCTCCTCTTTGCGTATGTTGCATTGTTGTTTGGCCTGATGCTTGGTTGTTGATGACATTAAATGGGCTCTTTTCCACTCTTGTTTTCACCTGCTGTCGACCAACCATCATTTCTAGTTTACGTGCCTCTTCAAGCAACTTGCTCGACAATTCTGATCTCTTTTTGACGTCGCCACGGACACTGTGAGCAATGTCTGGGACTTTCTCTTTCTGTTAGTGAGATAACAGTTGTTTCATTGCTGTTAGAAAGCAAGTTTTACTAAACATAGAAAATTAGGCTGTGACAACTAATTATCACTTGATTTAATGATTAGATTTCATCGCCAAATTATTAGCTGTTATTATTCATTAATGCTAAGCTGTCTTTACTGTAGTTTATGGCAGAGGAAAGAAAACAATAAAGTATTTGTTTGGGTTTTGAACTTTAGAGTGGACAATCCCATGTTACTGAGTGCTCTGAGCACGTAGCATCACTTTACTTCTCGAACAAGCAAGTTTAACATCAGGATCGTGACAATATTAATTTTCTTAGTTTTAATTCAAAACTGAAACTAATATTCCAGTTTCTGGAAAATGCTGCTCTTTTCATCGTTAGCAATTTGCCAAAATTCAAACTAGAATTTTTCATTTAATAGATAATGCCCATTTGTTAGTGAAATGGTTTGCAAGAATCATTTTCTTTTCCAGGAAACAGCACACTCCATCATATACAGCCATTAAGTCATGGCTATGAATTGGGAATTAGAGTACACTTGTCAAAAATTCTTGGCAAGAGCATGAATGATTTTGATGAGTGATGCAAGAACAAGTTGTCAGTAATTGCAAACAATTTGCAGTCAATGGAAACACTGCGAAAAGCGAAAGGATCAAATTTATTTTCATTGTAGATCCTTTCTGCTTGTGATTCTTCTTCTTGCATCACACACAAAAATCACACCATGGTACGTAACATACGAAAAAAAGGAATGAACCATATATCCAGTTTGACATAAAAGCAAGCTGGTCTCCAACCATACATGTACATGTACATACTGGGGGATTGGACTATAATTTTTATAAATTATCATTCATTGGCTGAATTTATACTGGGCAAAGATTATCCATCTGAGATGAATTTGCCATCTGAGGCAGGTAATTCGTCTTCCTGAGATGGATAAATTGTCAAGGTATAAATCCAGTGTTAAGATGAATTATTACGCGCCCAAATTCTTCTTTTGCAAATTCATACACGTATGTCAGCATGTCTACAAGACAAGCTGACAGATGAATCAGTAGAAGACAAATTTGGTCACGTAGTTCCTTTAAATACCAGATTTATACCTAAAAGATTTGTCCGTCTAAGATGGATAAATCACCTCAGATGAAAAAATCTTCTTGTAATTTAAATTTGGCGTCCAATAATTCATCTCTAGTATAAATTCATCCATTAAGAAGTTAAGCTGTCATTAAAGTGTATGGGTCTGACATACATGCAGGGCATCTGACTGGATGCGGTGGTGCGGATCCGCATAATTCGCCTACTTCCGCATCCTCCGCATCCTTGGGGCATTTTTCCGCATAAAACTAGAAAATTGCTACATACCGGTATAAGCGAGAAAGAAACTTATTACCATCATCAGAAGCAATAATATCGAAGAGATTGATCATTTTGAAGAAGTTATTCACCCAAAACAGCGACGAAAACACGTCTTTTCGTTTGTAAACAATTTTAAGCCTCCAGGCGTTCCATGCATCTTCTGGTGATGGGTCTGGGTTCTAGTTCTAGTGATGTCCAGTTTTTCTCGTCTGAATTAATGCCTGGTTACTAAGCTTCGGACAAACACAACAACGAAAAACATGTAAAATTGCGCTAAACGAAGAAATACGTGTCCACGAATGGCAGCAAAAGGTCAAATGTGTCATAAATGACTAAAATTATAAGATGTTAACGTGTATTTTATATGTTGGAAAAAGCCATGGGAGCAACTTTATTAAATTGTAGAAATTTCCGCATAATCTGGCATCTTTTCCGCATAATCGTCACTTTCTTCCGCATAATATTGCCCAAAATTTCCGCATAATTTTCAGTTTTTTTCCCCACCCTGTCAGATGGCCT
This sequence comes from Platygyra sinensis, assembly GCA_019787425.1. Classification (NCBI taxonomy): domain Eukaryota; kingdom Metazoa; phylum Cnidaria; class Anthozoa; order Scleractinia; family Merulinidae; genus Platygyra; species Platygyra sinensis. The sequence continues at coordinate 10,408 of JAHPZR010014920.1, read as the reverse complement.
GTACATGTCATATGCATTGATGTAGGTCATTACCAAACAATCTATGAAATTAAGCTCTTCAACATTTGAATGTTTTCATACATAACATTCTTTCAGTAATTTAACCCATTGACTCCTGGAACTTTTTGTCAAAAATGCATTTTTTGGACATTTGGTGGTTTTGAGGCTGGATCTCGACCAAATTAGCTTTAATCTGGTCAAAAATGCATTTGTAGCACAACAGCTAGCCCTTCTTGCCACTAAAATCGCGTTTTACAAACTTTGGGCCCGTGCATGCACAGAAATCAAAGAGAAGGTGGCCTACGTCTTTAGGCTTTTCGATTTTTGTGTTTTTTTTCCCTTTCCATTTTCTCCTTTTCTTTTCTTTTTGCTGCAGGGATTGAACTTTTACTGGGCTTGCTTGCAGTTAAAAAACTTCTAAGAAAGAGTCATTGAAGCAGCCAATTTTTACCCTGGAGCAGTTAGGTGTACTGGCAGTAAATTTTGCTCTGAGTTTTCCACTCATCTTTTTGAGCATTTTTGTGCATATCAGGCTCCATTAGACCGATCACTCTCATCTTAGGCATCATTGGAAAGATCTCTTCCTCCTGCAGAAGTTGAGTATAGATGATGCCAATTTTGGTCAAAAATGATGACGTCAGAAGTGGAAGAAAGGCCAAGGTTCGTCACGGGCGGTTACGGGCGGCACAGGCATCAATGGGTTAAGGAGGATGAACTATAAAGTGCAAGTGATGACAAAATCTGCAGGATTTCTAGTTTTCCACTCATGACAATTCAGTATAAATTTAGATTTTGTATCAACAATAAACGACAAGCAAATAATCCTCAAGTCTCAGCTGTTTACTTACAGTGCTACTTGCCTAACCATTACCACCTACATATATGGCAAAGTTTTTTATTACCTTTTGGTTTGCTTTTGACCACGCCTGATGGCTTCCATTTCAAAAAAATGGCCAATCAAACTGTGACACCTTGCCACTGGTTTCAAATATTTGCAGGTTGAGACTTGAAATTCCCATGAGAATGAATAGTGAATTTGACAATTAAACATCTCTGCCTTTGACGGTTCGCACGCTTTGATTTTGTAGTTGAAAAGAAAAAGTCTGCATGCAAGCCAAGTGGCTCATCAGACTGGAGCTTATCCCGGTTTCTGTAGCATGAAGCAACTAGGATTATTTCTACTCTCCCCTGGATGGGATGCTAGTCCATCGCAGGGTTACCCCCAGCATTAAATTCGCCGGTACCCGTTTACATGTATACACCTTGGTGGAGAGAGGCACTGTGTGAGAAAAGTGTCTTGCCCAACACAACAACACAATGTCCCCAGCCAGAGCTCGAAACCGGACAGCTTAATCCAAAGACAAGCACACTAACCATGAGGCCACCGTGCCTCCTAGTTGACAGAAAGCCAGCAAAAAATGTGTCAAAAAGACGTCAAAATTGTATCCACAATCTTTCTCATAGCACTGTAAAGCTTTGCCCAAACTCTTGGATCTTGATTTCAGCCATGCAAGGGACAGCTGATTTACAATCAAGAAAATCCAAATTCTCAAAAGACCACTTTTGATCTTGTACACAGGACAGTTTTCATCACAACATAATAGAACACTGCCTCAAATAGAATGTTCTTAAGGAGGCTGACAACTGTTTCCAGCACTTTTCTAACAGCTATACTTTGAAGGATGAATACTACCACTGTTTAACAACTGATGCTACAATAATGGTATTACACAAATGCCCAATCATTGATAAACTAGTAATTGGTCATCATTTTTATACACAGTACCGCTCAAAGGTAAGTTGACAGTCCCTCGAAGCTCAATCCTCGAAACTAGATTCTTGATCGAGGTTTGTGTCAAGTTTTGAGACGTTCGAGGCTGTTCAAGAATTTATCAAGACCATTCAAGAATTTATCGTATTGAGTTTCGAGACTTTCGAGTGGGAAAAACAAAGGACTTTTCTAGCAATTAACTTTTGACAAGTCTGAATCTTAAGGAAAGCATATTTTAGCTTTCTTTACCGGTAGATCTATTTTAATTTCAGGTCCATAATTTCTCACCAAATTTGTTAATAAGAAAATTCAATACAGATCTTTTCTTTCCTTAACAATTTTTAATGAAATCTTTCTTGGATTAATTTTACAAAATACTGCCTATTAAATACTGTGTTTGCTTGTGGTTTGGTTTTAATTACTCCTGTTTGCTTGCGGTTAGCATTTAAGGGGTAAAGGGGGAAGGAGACTATATCTGTCCTACCATGAATTATAATGCCAAGTTAACAGGTTTCTTTTCCGTCATTATAAGTTCTATTACCTTTTAGTGAACGAATTTTACATTCTTTTAAGAATCCTCAACATATTGCATTGAGACAGTTTACTTTGGGAGACTAAGGTAATCATTTTTCCTGCTATTAAAATTATCTTCACGCGCTGTAAATATTTTTCGAGTTGATGATCAATAGGTGACATCCAGACAGCAGTCGATGTATTATTCCTTTTCAAGAATTTCGAGACATACATTTTACAAGGGACGGCTGAAGGGCGATCGTCATATTAATTTCTTTTTTCAATTGAGTGTTTGAAAAGAGATTTCACTGAAATTCTTCTTCTTCAAAACTCGAAAAATTGAAAGTTGGAACTCGAGCCTCAAAACTCAATTCTCAAAAACTTTGAGCATCAAGAATCAAGTTTCGAGTCGAGACCGTCAACTTACATGTACCTTTGAGCAGTGCTGTAGCTGGTTACCATGATAGTGACAATAATACCCTTCATTTTAGCTTTAAGTGCAGGTCATACTATTGCTATGGCAATATACATGTATTGTACCCCAAAATTGACAGTGACAAAGATGCTCACCAATGATTGGGCAGTTTTTGACACCATAAAATTATTGAGGCATCAATCCATGTAGAGTGGTTATAATGATCCACCAAAATCTATATCTTGAAATTGCTGGAAACTGTTTTGAACCACCTTGATAATTATGCTTAATTACATTTCACATCACTGCCCTGAAATTTGACAGACAAAATAACTTTCATGACAGCTACATGTAGAATTCTTCTACACCTCTGAGATTCAAAAGTAACTTTAGTTCCAACAACTAGAGCAACATGAATTTCTCTAAATACAGTGGCTCTTTATTTCAAGAGTTTTAGTTAAGCTGGAATAGTATGAAGACCTAGCCCTGAGTGATGGTCCCTTATTTGCTGTTGATTTGAATGGATGAATAATGATATTATTCATATTTTTTATCACTACTTGTATCTCTGACAAAGTAATGATTTGATTGACAGAACCATCACTTACGAGAGCCAGACAGTAACTTTAACAGACTTTCCATGTTGATCAACACATTGGAACCAAAGCAATTCCACTTTGAATTTCAGAGGTCAACATTACTCACCAAGACATTAAAACGATGTTTGCTTCCAACAAGATGTGGGAACTTCAAGTTGTGATCAAATTTGGAGTCACATAGCTCGCAATGGTACCTTGGGCTCTGTCCTATAACCTGGATTTCTGTAACATACTCCAGGCCTACAGTAACAGAACAAGTGAAGGCACAAACATGCCAAAAGGTGAAAATCAACCACACAAAAGTTGCATTTCTTCACCCAGTGGTAATGTGACACAATTGTACTGTATCACACAGTATTCTACTGCTACAGCGGGATCTACAGTGCTCCAAGCTCAAGGTTTTCAGAAATCCCCTTTTGGCGACCTCCTTATGTCAATTGGTAGCCCGCCAAGACAATTTTGGTCCCCAAAATCTAAGCTTTTTCATAGAAGGACACTTTATGTCACCTAATATGAAGCTAACTGCTGATCATGATAAGCCCACATTGAAATCAATCAAAGAACATTCTGATTTTGTTTGCAACTTTTTTTCTGTTGAACAGTCAACTACTCTTCAGGAAATAAAAGAAAAAAAAGAAACAGGCAGTGATGACAAACATGCAAATTTATGGTTGAATTTGTTTGTCATACTGATTCTTCCACAAATCAGGCATATGTGCTGCTGTCACTGCACTGGTCGTCAAATTGATGACCTGTTCATAAAATTTAGTCATCAAATTTTTTTTTTCATTCCCCATAGGAACCAAAATGGTTGTAGCTTGGAGCCCTGATCTACTGAGCCAGCAGAGTTCATCAGACTTGAAAATGACATTTTAAGTGAAAGGCAAATTACTAATTTTGAGATAATATATTATGCCAAGTCCACTAAAAAAATTTGAAGGCTACTAGCAAGTTTGCAACCTACAATAGTTGCCTGGCAAGAACTTACAATTTGCCTTTCACTACATCAGTGTTGTCACATTTTTAATGAAAATTCACTTGAGGACAGTGCATACTTTTGTTAGTGTGCACACATTCTATGCATCATGCAAAGCATGGTTTATTGTCACACACATGCTGGGTTGACATGCTACCATGAACATGACTTAAATGAAAACAAAATTTTCCTGCTGGACCAATTTGAGTTTAAAGCCTGTATTTAAACCAGGAAAACCAGAATACCAGTGTACAGTACTGCTCCAAACTATGACTAATATACATTAATTTGTATAATGTATCTTGAACCACATGCCAGTACACTGTACCAGCAGCATAACACCTTGACAGTAAAATGCTAGTATCATGTCTAAAATTTTCTCTTTCCATGTCCTGAGTCCTGGTTTATCAAAGGGTGGATAATAATTTTGCCATCCATTGGTCAGATAAATCAAAACCAGGAAATAAGTGTTAACAAAATGAACTTATTTAACACTTATTCAGGGGATAGCAGGTGAACTATCCAATGGCTAACATTTTCCATCATTTGGACAACCAGGCCTCAGAGTTTGATTGTTAAGACCTTTGCTGATAAAGGATTACAGGGAACTTGAACCCGCTAGTCATTTCAAGAATGCAATAATGAATTGATTATTCTAATATTGAACTTGCTTGCTCGATCCAAGAATACGGCTAACGGGTTCCGTTTTCGAAAAATCAATTCACTGTTGCGACTAGTACGTGTAGGTTTGAAACCTACTAGTCTTAACAAGAATGCAATAGTGAATTGATTTTTTCACAACTGAACCCCTTAGCTGTATTCTTGGATCGAACGAGCGAGTTCAATATTCGAATAATCAATTCATTATTGTATTATTGAAACGACTAGCTGGTTCAAGTTTCAAATAATCAGTTCACTAATGCAATCTTGAGGAGTATGCTCCACTTAGTTTGACTGTAAATGTCAGCTGTTATCTGATGTCATTAACTTCCAAATTGCCATTAGTCTCTGTAGATACTATTGTGCCACATTGGCAGGCAAGTGAAATACTTACTAGCTATTCATCAACAGGAAGTTGAATGTGGTAAATTACATGTGACTGTAAGTTGTGACTACAGTAATTTACCACAATTATCTTCAAGTTGATATTAAATAGATAAGTGCCCACATTGTCAGGCAACTACTAACTGCAGCAAAGTGGTTATTGCAGCACAGTGGCACTGCAGAATGCCTGAAAACATTCTGCAAATTACTGTACCGTGAACTGTAGACATGTCGGTTTGTATAGGAAATCGCACGACCTCAAATACAATTCGTGATAAATAGGTACAAGTGATTTTGAAAGTTCTCAAAATTGCATGGGCCTTTAGGCGAGTGCAATTTGAGAATTTTCAAAATCACGAGTATCTATTAATCACGAATTGTGCAAGAAGGTCATGCGATTTTTTATTTATAGTACATTCAACAAAATTACGAGTGTGAGAGAATGATGTAATTTTTCAATTTACATGCAGTCACCAAAATCACGCAAGAATTGCGGCAACTCGCAAGTTAGGTTTGGTGTAACACTGAAAATAATTTCATCTGTCTTCTTCGCCTTTTCATCATGCATGGTTGAACAATCACAATCAATGCACAATAGTTAGCACAATCCTGCCCGAGCATGCCTGGTTTTCAACAAGTTAACCTGACATGAGCCCACGATCCAATCGAAAACCAGCACTTGGTCAGCGGTCAACTTCAAAAAAAAAATGTGACCTCGATGAGCTGTACACTTGAGCCCACAATATGGTCACGTGATATTGGTCAGCAGATACCTTGCTTTGACAGGTATCTATTGATCATAACATTGACGTTGAAATTTGCTGCTTATGATTGAGCGTACGCTTCGTTTCCATGGAAACTTAATAGGTACTCCTACGGAGTACAATTTGGGATTAATAAATTGTACTGCTCTCGACCAATCAAAATTGAGTAATTTTGTTGAGTGTACTATAATAATGGTAATACTGTCCAGTAACTGTCTAATAAAATTCACGCAAGCTAGTACAAGTACTCGGACACTTACCAATAAGTGGCTCAGGGTAGGTAGCAAAGTCCTTAGCTCCTATTGGACCACTGAGACTGGGCTGCTGTACAGCATGCATCGGCTTGTCATACGGCTTACGCGAGTGACCTGGTCCAAATGTTCCTCCGCGTATGGGACCCACACCTCCTCTTCCTCCTGCACCTCTTCCTCCCCTGGCAAATCCCGTATTCATGGGGTTCATGATATTCTTCTCATGCGCCTTTTGCTGTGCCCTCTCGGCTCCTTGTTTCTCTAGAGCCTAAAGATGGGAAAACAGTGTAACTTAAATTAAACCCCAAGGGTGTGCAACCTAACAAGTTGAGAAAATGTTGTTTCACCTCTATGGCAAGGTCCAGCCATAAAGAAAAAGCGGCCACTTCTTAATCTGTGGGCACTAATCACATGTGGAATTATGCAGAGTAGAGATGCATAATGCAATAAGGGGCAATGGCCTTACGTTCTGGACTGAGAGAACTTTCAGAATTTACCTTTCTGTGTTTTTGACCAATAAGATGAGAGTTCCAAGCAGAGTCGCTATTACATGTCACTAAGCACACCTGTTGAAAGAGTAGAGGAAAGACATCGTAGCATAAACAAACATGAAACCAGTGATCGATCTTGCTGGGGGAGGGACACATACATGTAGCACCCCTTCCCCACTCCCTTGCACCTAACAAATACATGTATAGCAAAGCCCTGCTTCCTCTGAAAAAAACCCTGTTGCACAAGGTTATCCTGTAAACAAATAACTGACAAGAGTACAATGTAAATTGTACAGTTTGTAGACTTAAAATAGATTCATACAGTCGTGTAAAAACTGTCATAAAATCTTCATATATATTGTATACAACTACTTTTATTAGTAGTATAATGCTAGTATCAAATTCTTTCAACTAGCAGTGTAAGAAATGCATCAAGACAAGGGAGGATAATGTACCGGTCAGATTGAAGCTTCAACATCCCACACAGGCATACGCTGCACATTTGACCACTTTTTCTCCCAGGGGGAGGGAAATATATCTTAATCTTCCCAGGGGCAGAACATTTCATTAGTACTCACAGTGGGCAGAGAATTTGATCGCCAGTCTTGATTCATGTTACGTCTTCCTTGAGCCCCGTGGCATGTAGGACCTTGGTTCTCTTTGGTGTTATCTATTAAACCATGTTTTACATATACAGCTTCAGATATATAATAGAAGTTACTGAAAAGTTAAAAAGTAATCTGGTCATTCTCCCAGAGATGAGGGCATTTGATCACCTGAAATGGACCTATGATGGTACATTTGAACAGCTTTTTCGCCAGGTAGGGGGGATCTGAACAAAAATTTTCCAAACATTCAAATACCTGGGGGTTGCCCAGGAGGGATGTTAAACCTTTAATTTGACTGGTACATAATTCATGTCTAGTTATTGACAAATAAATTACATACACATGTACCTGACAGTTATATTGGAGAACAGGCTTCTTTTCCTCTTTCTCTTCCAGTCTCTTAGGAAGTTTGATATTAAACTCTTCAATGGCTCGTTTTATGTGCCTTGCACACATGCAGTGATGTTGAAAAGCCTAGTACAAATTAAGTAAATAAAGTACAGTATTAATTGCAAAGCGTATCTATAACAAAATTCTCAATCATGATTGGTTCTCTGTACACCTATTTGTCACGTAATCGGTGCACAATCACATGGGTGTCCAATAACAGGTGTCCAATTTGAACTTTTTGTGATTGGATATCTGTAATTGGATACCCATCATATCACATCGATTACATGTACGTGCATTTTAATGGCTTTTTTCACAATGTTATGCAGTTTTTTTTTTTTTGCCCAAAAGAGCTTTCCAAAAGATGTTTGTTATAGAAAAGATAAATTAGTAATTGGACCTTGTGTTGTACAGTTTACGGAGTAATCATGCTTCATGCTTATCTCATTTTGAAATTACTCCCACACAATTACTCCCTGAATGATATTCCACTCGGTCCAGTCAAAGCAAAGGTTTACAAAAGTAATTACTTTCATGTTTTTGAAAATCATTTCACTAAATTCTGCATTGAATACTAGAGCACAAAGTTTAATTTGCCTCAGTTTTATTTCAGTTTTGGAACTGAAAAATGCACCAACCTCCATACAATCCATGTTGTAGTCGCACAGTTTGCAATAGTAAGGTTTTGTCTTGTCAGTGTTAATCCAGTCTTGACGCGGATCAACTCTCTTTGTCTGATTAACATTTGTGTTAACATCCGTGCTTGAAGTTCCTGCCGGCTGATTCTGACTCGACACAGGAAGTGCGTCGCTTGGAAAGTCAGCGTACAATTGATCTTCCTTCTCCTTCTCTTCCTTCACAACCTGGGCTCCTGCATCTAAGTTAGCATTCCCTGTAACAACTGTATTTTCAGCAGTGGAGACATTAACATTGGTCATGGCCATGTTCGTCGCCATGTTGTCTGTTGTGTGTATATCCCGTAAGTGCGCACGTCCTAAAAGGGAAAGCAACTGAGCATATCTCGGGCTCAATGTGAAATCCAATATGGCTGCAATGGCTGCACAAAGACCGATTTTGCTACGTTTAGAGAGTGCGATTTTTTGTTCGGTTAAGGCGTAAAGACGACTGAATCGCGTATGCTGGAGTAGTTTAAAGCTTAAAAATTCAATTTGTTGATCCACGATGGTTCTGTTCGCGATGATTACTCGGATTTCCGATGGAATGGCGCTCACAGCATCGACGGATTTGGATATGCATTTTGAATTGAAGGAGAGCAAGAGATTCGCCAAAACTTTGGCACGAAAGGTTAATCAGTACCCAGCTAGATGTACCATGCAATGTGGAAATCACAAAATCTAGTGAGTAAATTGTACATGTATGGTTTCGAAGGAAGATCTTTATAAATATTTCACGTCAGGATTAGTAAGCTAAGAAAAAAGTGTTTCTTTTGATAGATTGTTTGAAGAGCTACTGCACGTACAATACGTCTCTTTCTGTGTTCTTCTGTTTTCTTTGTTTGTTTGTTTGTTGTTTTTTTATCTTTGACGTTGCATTTGCATGTGAAGTGTTACATGTTGGTTTTGGTAAATATACTCATATTACCATTCAACTGTTACATGTAATCCATGTTACTTAACTTTTAATTTTTCTTGCTAAGTGCGTTAACAAGCAACTGATCATCTGATCTATAATAAACAAAGATAAAATAAAATAATAAATGATAATGTGTCTTTATACTAAAGACACATTATCTGTCTGGACAAATTTTGGTAAACATTTGTAGTTCATCTGGTTATGCGTCTCCAGTATGGAGGCAGCATAAGGCATAGTATGCATATATAGACAAACTATCCTTCGTAGTTCTTTGTTCAAGACACATTACAAAGTCTCTAGTATGAAAACGGCGAGGATGCATCTTTCTGGATGGAAAATGAGTCCTTTAGTATAAAAACGGCCAATGTGTATTGTGTTATTCCAGAAAATATCCGTACCTCTCCCACGGAAGAGATTTTTCTAAGACCCTCCACCCCAGGAAATTCCTATCCCTTCTGTGGGTGAAGTACATGTACATGAGTATTCCCTGCATTTGCACATTGCTTTCATTTGTCTCTTACTTCAGTTTTTTTTTAAATAATCATTTGTCTTCCTTTTCAGCTTTGTAAAGGCTGTTGGGGTGTGTTTCTTAGCAGTCTGTGAAGGAACATATCCTGCTGTTTTAGTCTTCTGTTTCCTTGAGGAACTTCAGCGTGAGTTCACTGTAACATTTCAGAATCATGATGTCCAAAAAGCAAGGAGACCTTACTCATTTGTAGAGTTTGGTGAGTATTTGTACTTTTGTTAATTGATGTTCGCCTGGATTATTTGTCCAGCAATGAAAAATATCTGAAATCAAGCTGTGAACTACAAGAAGCCCCTGTCCAAACCCCTGGCCACCTCACACACCAACCCTGTGGGAGACTGCTGGCCAGCAATATTGTCTCGCATTCAAGTCTGCCTAAATTGCATTTCTGGCCATATCCCCCACTCGGGGCCAAGGAACTAAGCATGCAAATTGCATTTAGTCATATTTAAAGTGGTACAGTAATT
>JAHPZR010014919.1:20000-36701 GCA_019787425.1 Platygyra sinensis | reverse complement strand
AATGTCGACTTGGGATAACATCGAGGCTCTTCTTCTCGTTTTTGTCTGGCAAAGGTACCTGGGGTTAACAATAAATATGAGCACATATTCCTCCGTGTCTTCGCTGACATTGAGAACCAAGACTGTGCACCTCGGATTGGAAATCAAGGAACGAACTCGGGAATTAAAGGCTGGGTGGGCTAAAAGAAACTGGGAAAGCTTTTATATAACAATGAATGAGCTTTTGGTAGTGTCTGTAGGGTTACTTAGAATAGCCATCATCAAAAGTGCAAACATAACAACACAATATTTTATTTGAACACTGGAAAACTGTGCATGTTGGGAGAAATAATCTTGCTTTCCAATAACTAATAAAATAGTTGTCATTTTCAACATATGAGGATTACGCAATAAAATTGTTCTTCTAATTCTCAAGAGTTTTCGACTCTGAAAGGCGACAATTTTTGTGGGTTATTTCCAATGTTAATAGCAACAATTTGTAGATTCAAACCGTTAGATGCTGTTGGAAAATGTAATTCCTTCTTATCGAGCCAAGAAATGGTTCAGTAATATTTTGGGATTAGGTGCACTTTAACTTATTTATTAAAGACTTATTCTACCATGTTAAACGGGGAAAACTAAATGCGTACGCGGATGATCCTCAGATATACGTTTCTAACGTTAACCCAGTGACCCAGATATGTTCTGCAGGTTGCAGGTTGAAAAATCAACTTCTGAGTCTCGGTTAGCCTACATAAGCACTACAGTTAGCCTAATTAAGCTTGGATTGCTTGAGGTTAGCCTTTATATTGGATTCTATCTCAGTGTCATCAGTCCTACGTCACTACGGAGCACCATGAGAAGCACGCGCGCTAGCTTATTGAGCCATTCAGTGTACGCTCGCTTTCTGAGCCAACCCAACGGAGGCCTATTGTCGTGAGTATTTTACTTCTGAAAAGCAACCACTGACTGTTGATTCTTACTTTTCTTTTCCCTTTAGTAGTTACACATTATGTCAGCCGAAAACGGTGAACCTGGCGTTAGCCACCTAACTGGTGCCTCAAACAGCCAACCTGGCAATAATTCTCAACCTGAGTTTGTTCGCCCTGCTGAAGTAGGTTTATCTAGCCAACCTGGCGAAAGAAACGGCGCCATAGGTTCCACGACCTTTCAAGCGCCGACTCCGAGTCTGAAGGCACCGACTACGAGGTGGCTAGTAAACGAAGGCGCGAGGAAGACAAATTAAGTATCTCACCCTCAAATGAAGACATCACTGAATTCCTATAGGAATCAAACTCCAAAGAGGTCGAGATGGCAGCTAAAACAGCTGAGCCCAACGAAGAAGTCAAGCTTCTCAAATCTCTCGAGGCTGACTTCACAGACGATGAACTTGTTGGCGCCAAAATAAACCAACGCTTGGCTAACATAGCGTCTAAACGGTGGGGCATTACCCTTCCCAACGGCAAACTGAAAGCACTGCTAGCTAGACCGGAAAATTGCCCTGACATCACCACGGTAAGAGTCAACCCAGAAATCTGGGATCAAATGAATAATTTTAGGCGCAAAGCCGACCTGAGAGTCAGCAACATCCAACAAACCTTACAGAAGGCCACTTTCGGAATGCTAAAGGTATGTGATAAATTAGTGGATCAACAACCAAGCACAGATAAGAAAATACTGGCCGCTAACATCGACGCCATTGTCCTATTAGGACACGCTGTCGGGGAACTTTCCCGCTTACGCCGAGAGCAGATTAAACCGGCCCTTAAAGCCGAATTTCATTTGCTTTGCTCCCAGGCAAATGAGTCGACCAGTCGGTCCGACCTTCCTTTTGGGGCCGACCTAGCAAAACAAGTACGCGACGCCAAGGATACTAACAAAATTGGAAAAGACATAGGCGTAGGCAAAACTGGTGCGACACGCTTCTCGCGCCCATACAATTCCCATCATGATAAGCGCAGACCTCAAGAGAACTATGGCAAACACTACAGGCCTGGAGAGAGCAAACCGCCTTTTTTAGGGAAGGGGCCAGAAAAAAACCCACCTCCCCCAAAAACCGAACCGAGAGGACATAATACATTCTTTGGAAAACATTAAACAATCGGTAAGCAAATTCCCCTCTCCAGCAACTTCATTAGACCTAAGAAAGATGGAGGCCACAGACTAATTGTAAACCTCAAGGGACTAAACCAATTTGTTACTTATCACCATTTTAAAATGGAAACACTTCAGTAAATAGTACGATTAGGCGAAAAGAATAGCTTAATGGCCTCGCTTGACGAACACAACCCTAATTTTGTTGCGTGACTATGGAGAGTTAGTTGCCCTGTGTAAGGTTATAGGCTGAAAAATCCACATTCCTGTAAGGGCACAAAAATTGCCACCCCGCTTGATTTTTGCAGGGGTATGTCACGGCATAGTTATTAACTATGTCACGGCCAGTAAACTGGCACCGTAAGTGAGACATGTGACGAACATGTGAGCACGCGAGCAGGCAATGTAGACTTTGGTCCTTCTTTCAATGTGCTCTCGATCTCATTCTTTCGCCGTGGAATTTTGAGGCTGAGTAGTATTATATCCAATAGTCCTTTCTAGTTACATGGTTAGTGTGAACCCCTCGCACAGGAAATACCTACGTTTTATATGGAAAAATGTTCTGTATCAGTTCACGTGCCTGCCCAACGGGTTATCCTCTTGCCCCAGGAAATTCACAAAATTGCTCAAACCGCCGCTTACCGAGTTACCCAAAAAGGGGCACGTATCCTCTAGTTACATTGATGACCTTTATCTCCAAGGGAGAACATACGATCTTTGTGTCTCCAACGTGATTGACACTTTTATTAAATTCGATTCTTTGGGTTTACAATCCATCCAGACAAGTCTGTATTTATTTCATCCCAACGTCTGGTCCTATTAGGCTTTACTATCGACTCGGTCGCCATGACTATCACACTGACCCCTGAAAAAGCCTTAAAAGTTAAAGAAGCTTGTGGCACTCTTCTGGCACAAGGCCTTCCGACTATACGACAAGTAGCCTGTGTAATAGGAAAAATTATTTCACCTTTCCCTGGGGTCATGTATGAACAACTTTATTATAGAGCTCTTGAGCATACCAAAACCTTAGCCCTCAAAACCGCCAAAGGCGATTTTGACAGTCAGATGATCTTAACCGAAGATTGCAAAAAGGAACTCCAGTGGTGGGTGGAGAATATCGTGAGTTCCCATAACGTCATAACCCATGGACAGCCCTCAAACACCCTCACCACCGACGCATCTCAGTATGGTTGGGGGGCAGTTTACAATGACACAAGCACTGGGGGGTTTTGGTCCGATGAGGAAAAATCATATCACATAAACTACCTCGAATTATTAGCAGTGTTCAAGAGCATACAAATCTTTTTTAAAACACATTACAACACCCACCTTCGAATCCTGACCGATAACACGACTGCAATAGCAGTCCTGAACCATATGGGGACTAGCCATTCAGATCCTTGCAACAGCCTAGGGAAAGAAATTTGGGAATGGTGCATCGACCGTAACATATGGCTCAGTGCCGCTCACATTCCTGGGGTGCACAATATCAAGGCTGATCTCGAATCGAGACGAACAAATGATAACACGGAATGGATGCTTGACAGGGCCCTCCTAAACAATGCACTGTCGCAACCAAGCTTGCGCCCGAATAAAGACCTTTTCGCATCACGACTAAAAAATCAATTTCCTCAATATGTATCGTTTAAGCCTGACCCAGGCGCAGTCGCCGTTGATGCGTTTTCACTCAACCTACGTCATCTTAAATTCTTTGCTTTTCCTCCATTCAGTGTTATCAACGCATTTCTTCAGTGAGTGCGGGAAGACCAAGCATCGGCAATCTTGATCATGCCCAACTGGCCGACACAAGCTTGGTTTCCCTAAGCTACGCAGATGTGCGTGGAGCCACCGATAACCCTCCATCCAGCCAAACACCTCCTCCAACTACCCGGGAAACTCGAGAAACTACATCCACTTCACAGAACTCTAACGCTGTTAGTATGCCACTTGTCCGGGAGCAACTGCAAAAGTTAGGTTTATCCCCTGATACCATAGACATCCTCATGGCCTCTTGGAGAAAATCCATTGGGAAACAGTACACAACCTACCTCTCTCGATGGGTAACTTATTGTAAAAACAAACAACTGGATGTCACCCATGCCACCATTAACGACGGCCTGGATTTTCTCACTTTACTTTACAAACAGGGGATCGGTTACAGTGCTATCAACACTGCTCGATCCGCCTTGTCCTTGGTTATTACACCAGCGGATAGGACGACTTTTGGAGAACATCCCCTGGTAACCCGTTTCCTCAAAGGAACCTTTGAACTTAGACCATCTCTGCCCAGATACTCCACTATATGGGAAGTTGACATTGTACTTACATATCTTCGATCATTTCCGGCCCTTAACGACTTGACATTAAAACAACTTTCGCTGAATCTCACGATGTTACTTGCCCTTGTCACCGCGCAGCAAACTCAAACACTCTCCAAACTGGACACCTCATGTATGCAGGAAACCACGACCGGAATTACAATCACTATACGGGACACCCTGAAAACAACTCGACCTGGCAAACACCTTGCGCCCATTGAAATCCGGTCATTCGCCCCAGACTCCCGTCTTTGCCCAGTAACCTACATTAAACATTACATCAGGAAAACGCATTCACTGCGCAGCGCCCACGCTTCCTGATCAGTTACACGAAACCGCAAAAGCCTGTCACCAACTCTACTGTGGCTAGATGGATTAGATCTACGCTCCAGGACGCTGGTATAGACGTAAGCATATTCTCGGCACATAGTAGTCGAACAGCCTCCACCTCTTACAGCGTCAACGCACAACTTCCTCTAGCGGACATTCTCAAGGCTCGGGGATGGTCGAACGCTCGAACATTCGCTGAACACTATAACAAGCCTATTAGTGGCAAGCTTGGTCACACCCTTTTGAATCATTTTGACTCAGCTGCACGGGCTTACTAGACACCAGAAATATAATCTTATCTTTGTTCCATTTACCAATTGTTTCTATCATTACATAATCTCGGTTGTCGAAATATCTGTCACGCCATCTCTGGCTTGGTTCTATTAAAAGTCCATTTCTCGTTGTTTATTGAACGTCCCTTTGCGTCTCCTATTTCCGACCACGTACCCCATTAATATTTGGTACGTTGCACGGTCTTGTTGGAGCTCACAAGCTTTCAACTCTCATGGTACTCCGTAATGACGTAGGACTGATTACAGATAGACTTACCTGTAAGTTGGCGTTTGATTTGAATTCTATCTTGTCATCAGTTCGGAACGAAGGAGTAACATACCCTCCTTCGTTCCTGTGATCTCCAACCAGCCTTTTCTTTAAATAATGGCTCAATAAGCCAGCGCGCGTGCTTCTCGTGTCACTCCTTCGTTCCGGACTGATGACAAGACAGAATTCAAATCAAACGTCAACTTACAGTAAGTCTCGTTTAATTGAAAGAGTTTATTCAACTTCACTTGGAATAAAGAGCTCATTTTCACCTGCAACCTGAAATATATACCTGCCGTTCAGTAATCGCTCAAAAGCATTCTAGAAGTCTCCAAGTGCCGGCTCCGACGTAAGAGCTGATCGATTTGAAAGCTGCTGCAAATAGAGTTTATAAAGCCAAACATGCCAGCACTGCTTAAATTGGTCCTCCAAAATGAAGACGAATGTCTAACATCTTATTCTGTGGGAAAGTTGTAGGTACAAATATGTAAACAACGGTAAAACGTACCCGGTAAGGGTAAATCCACTACTTTCGAGTTCAAATCGAGTAATATTACATTCTGTTGCACATGTCGAGTACTACTTGCCAAATTTGTCGAGTGTTCACGTGAATAATTGTGCAAGCCAATGCCTCAAGTCCGATATTTGCCGTATTTGTGGAGTACAGTATTCGCGTGAGAAGAACAGGGTAGATTTACGAGGGTTCTAGTTACCCAAAGTAAAATGCGTCTAGTTTGGTCTCCTTCGGTTCCACTTGTCGATTCGCATCAAATTTCGTCCAAACAAGTTTTTATCGGCTTGCTGCTCTTCTGATGATGATGCAAAACTTTGGCTTTGAAAATTGAGAAGACTGGCCGATGCGGCAGCCATCTTTTAAAATATTCTTGTTCGAGGTGAAATTGATTCTAATCGGTTTACGGGGATTTACATTGTATCGATAGCGCTTTGCTCCAAAATCGAGATATGGCGTGCAAAATAGGTTGTCAGGGCTCTTCTTGAATCTGCCATTAAACCGTTACGAGGACCGTACCAGGGAATAACCGAACTCAGTGAGTTACATGTAGGGTGACTAAGGGCCAGTATTTCCAAGTACGGCTCAAGCTACAAACACGATAGGTTAATAAGTACTCTATTCAGCGTACTGAACCGTACTCAACAACGTCCATGCAGAACTATCGAGGGCCAATATTCCCAAGTATGGCTCGAGTAAGCTACACACCGAAGACTAATAAGTACTTTATTATATGGCACTCGGGCCAGGTTTTCAAATACAAAAGATACACGGCTGATGCCCATTATTATGAAAGTAGTCCGTATGGCAAAATCCAGTACAAAAAATGAACCAATCAGAAAGTTCGGATTTACTTTTAGTTAAGGCTGTCTTGGAATATGAAAAACTGTTGTAATTGCACAAAACTACTGTAACTTACTCTGAGAGTAAATTTTCTGATAATCAGGCCCTTCATAGGTCTGAGCAGCCACAGTAGAAGAACACGGACTGCATTCAATTGATGAAGGTAGCCAGCCAAAAGAACCTTGACCATAAAAACGTCTCAGTGAGTGCTAACTTTGTGGGACATACACTGACTCGAAGTGAAGCGATCGAGATTTACACACCTTATGACGTAACTAATTCCAGGCTTCCGAAAACGACAATTGCATTATTTGCTAACTTTGGAGGGATAGAAAAATTATTTTGCGTGCCGGACCAGAGCTTAAATTCAAAAATTATGAATCAGTGCAACAATGAACATAGAGTTCAATTTCTGGAATAAAAAAAGGGGCAAAAATTCCATTTCATAGGCACTTAAATATTCAAATAACCAGCGATTGCTCTTTGTTTACGTTACTGGAAAATAAAGTCGGTTCTTTATTTTCTCAATAAACAATACAAACTAAACTAACCTGGTTTGTTTTCCTTCAACCTCTGACTTCTGACTGCTTCTTCCAGTTGTTTAACTTTGTCACCTGTCTCAGACGCACCCTTTTCTATTCTGGCAAACCCTTGCTCCAGTTGTTCCACTTTATTGTCTGTCTTCGCAAACCCTTGTTTCAGTTGTCCTACTGTGGCATCTGTCTTGGCAAACCCTTGCTCCAGTTTTTCCACTTTGCCATCTGTCCTGGCAAACCATGCTCCAGTTGTGCTACTTTGTCATCTGTCTTGGCAAACCCTTGCTTCAGTTGTGCTACTTTGTCATCTGTCTTGACAAACCCATGCTCCAGTTGTGCTACTTTGTCATCTGTCTTGACAAACCCATGCTCCAGTTGTGCTACTTTGTCATCTGTCTTGGCAAACCCTTGCTCCAGCTGTGCTACTTTGTCATCTGTCTTGGCAAACCCTTGCTCCAGTTGTCCTACCGTGACATCTGTCTTGACAAACCCTTGCTCCAGTTGTGCTACTTTGTCGTCTGTCTCAACAAGTCCCTTTTCTACTCTTTCAACTCTGATCAATAATTCTTCACTAATCATTTTCTCGACCAACACAAGCTTTGCCAATATCTCTTCATTCTCTTTCATCTGTCGCTCTTTCCACTCCAGCACTGCTACCAACTGCTCATCATGTTCCTCCAGTTGAACTCCTGTTGCTGACTGCTGATCTTGAATGGAAGTCAGTGTGTTTTGCATTGCAGTTAGGTCCCTTCTCTGCTGACCTAGCGATTCTTCAGTGGTCTTGTAGTCCATGATAAGTAATTTGACATCTTGTGTCACAAGAGAAAGAAGATTATGATCCACAGCATGACCCATACACAGCTGACAACCTACAACGAAATAAACATGAACGGATTGAAAAAAAGGGCGCTAATGAATTTCAGGGGATTCTGCAAACTTTAAGTCTGATTGGAGGATGTAGAGGATGGGTGTGGCAAGGGATGGGGTTATAGTCGGGGTGTTAAGGAATGAGATCCAGCATGATTGGCTGTTAGGGTGTGGTATGGGATATACGTAACACAGCATTCCAGAGGCTAAAGGCTGGTAATTTTGGATGTACTGGTATTACAAACCTTTAGCAATTACATCATGTACTTCCCGTAAAAATTATATTTCTCTTCTTTTTTGTGAGAGGCGCGGTGACCTCATGGCAAGTGCGCTTGACTCCAGAGCGAGCGGTCGGGGTTCGAGCCCTGGCCGGGAACATTGTGTTGTGTTCTTGGGCAAGACACTTGACTCTCACGGTGCCTCTCTCCTGACCCATTTGTATAAATGGGTACCGGCAAATTTAATGCTGGGGGTAACCCTGCAATGGACTAGCATCTCATCCAGGGGGAGTAGAAATACTCCTAGTCGCTTCATGCTACAGAAACCGGGATAAGCTCCAGTCTGATGGGCCACTTGGCTCGAATGCAGACTTTACCTTTTCCCTTTACCTCTTTTTTGGTACTTAGTTGTGATCGATCAGACTAATCTTACTCACTTCCATCAGGATTACACAGAGTAAAACAGCGATTGAAACAGACAAACTGTAAATGTGGTCTTTAACGTAAAACTTGTGGACCCTGACTTAATATGTCATATTAAGTCAGGCTCCACAACCAGAACCACAATCTTTGCATAAATGTACCGTATGTATAACATATATGTGGAGATAAGTCTGTAAATGATTCAAAATAACAAATGAAACAGCAAAATAATGGAATCTTCCAATTGATGACAATATTTAAGACAAGGAAATAAAAGAGATTCTTTGTCACTGCAGTCACTTAAATGCTGGAAAATATATAGCAAGTGTACATAATCAAGTATTTTTTGTATATACAGCCCAGCTGGGGAAGGGGTAGGGTGCACGTGCTTGATCATTGGAAATTTTAAATGAAACCAATCTCAGTGTGCAGCTCAAGTAAGCTTTACTTGACCTCTTAGATATATCACTTTGAAAAGCAAGAGCGACCACTTTTTTGATGATGAAAAACGACATTAAGATGGTAAAGTTGAAAGGATGTCACAACTTATTTCCTTACTATTTGGCTAACAATACTGAAATGGACGCAGCATGGCCTAGTGGTTACTGGGCACCAGACTTGAAATCTAGAGGTTGTAGGTTTATGTCCTGCTCTGACCAACTAAGCTAAAGTTGTTTCTTGGAAGACTCTGGTTCAACTCCTTGGCCATGCTTGTAAATAGCCAACTGGTCTACATCCTGTCAGTTGAGATTCTTAAGCATGTTATGTTCATCTGCATGATTTGTTTCATCATATGGTTTCATTGGCCCTACAAAGCCCTACTGGGGGGCCGGAGTGGCCAATTAAGATATTTATTATTTATTAATTGGAGGCAGGATAACGGTTTTTTTTATCTTCACAATTAAAAGTTTTGAGCTTAGTCTTGAATGCCCCAAATAAGATTGTGTATCATTTGCAACCCTAAGTGAGACAATGAGCTTTTCTGACACTCTCATATGGGAGACCCTTCCCCCTGAAGATAAACAGTTATAGCTAAATACATGTATTCAAATTTGTTAAACTCATGTATGAAGCACGTTTGAGTATAATTATGATGCAGTTACCTACTGTACTTACACATTCAGATAATTACCTTTTGTTTCCCAATCAGAGAGTTGATCCAAAGCCATCTTCTCTGTACCAGGAGTCAGTCCCAGGCTTCTCACCAAGGTCTTCAGCTTGGAGAAACAATCACTGAAGAAGACTTCAGTCCAGTCAGTCACATTACAATGGCCCCATGTGTTCCTGACATTTTCCCTGACATCATCAGCTGACAACTGAATGGAAATCAATGGATTTGAGGAGTAGAAAATTGGTGCTGGGTTGTTAAATCCCAACAGGCGAAGGATAGCACTCATGTCCAGTGACTCGTCAAAGCCTGAAAACTCAGCAAGATAATCTGGTAGAAACAACTTGGCCAAGTCTACTGAACTGTTGATGTTGTAGTTGTACTTGTGAAGGTCTTTCTTTTTCATGCCATACAGCTGAAGATTGTTGTTGATGTTCTGGAATTTCAAATGTTTGAAGCACGGATCAGCACTGACCTGATGGTAAGTCAGTGTCTTTAGTGTACAAGGTGTGGCCAGACCACTGCAGTAGACGTCCAGGTTCAAATAATGAGTATCCATTCCTTGTTTGATAAAATCTCTCAATACTGGAGCTGCTATTTTGTTCATAGCAATCCCAACAACAAGCCATCTCTTCTCCTCATCAGAGACCATCATTTTGACTTTACAAATTTGTTGCTTTTGTTGTCATAGGCTATAAATGTGTGGTTACATTACATCTTCTTATTAAAAGGCTGCCTGGACAAAGAGAATAGAAGAAACAGAAAATAATTATGAATAAAGTTGTAATTTATTATTAAAATTATATTAAAAAATCACTTTTAGGAAATTATACATACACACTGTAAGCAGTTATAACAAACTGACGATACCAAGTAATGATGATATTCAAATTATAGCAGAGTATGGATTAACTGTTAATTACATAACAAAATGTACTGTATAGCATAGATATAACAACAACATAACTTCTAATGCTGAAATCTTCAAATTAGCATTCCCCTTCTTATAGTACACTCAACAAAATTACTCAATTTTGATTGGTCGAGAGCAGTACAATTAATCCCAAATTTTACTCCTACCTATTAAGTTTCTATGGAAACGATGCATAATTTTGTTGAATGTACTATAAATAAAAAATCACACGACCTTCTTGTACAATTCGTGATTAATAGGTACTTGTGATTTTGAAAATTCTCAAATTGCACTCGCCTAAACGCTCGTGCAATTTTGAGAACTTTCAAAATCACTCGTACCTATTAATCACGAATTGTACAAGAAGGCCGTGCGATTTCCTATACAAATAAGTGCCCTGTCTAATCAGGCTAAATTTTAGATAAGCACCTCCCCCAAATAAGCTCCAACTCTCCCCACCCGACCCTATGTTATGTAAAAGTACTGAGACAACAAATTAAAGGCAGAGGTTACTCAGATCAAATACTTTTGCCCATCTGTGAAAAACAGTTGCCTTCCTACTGAAAACATTTGCTTAATAAAACTCCAGCACTGCTATAAATAATACTTGGGACACAGTGGAAGCTGAGGGTCCATTAATTAGGGAGAAGGTCTGAGTATTCCTTATCCATTTAATCATTGTCAACACAAAGTGATTAAGTACAACATATTTACTTGATCATGCATGGCCAATGAGTGTTTTGATTTAATAGTACTGTCTTCTTGTTGATGTACTTAAATGTACTTCCGCATTTCCTTACAAGGGTAAATGGTCTGAAAGTGTCTGTGAAATTCAATTACCGCTGATTAAAAATCTTGCCGTTTCATGATTATCAACATAAACTTATACCAAAATAGTTTCGAAAATACAGTTACCTGGGAATGCTCTTTTTCTCTGTTCTAAAGTGCGAACGAAGTATTTATTTCTCAGCCTGCCCTGGCTGGTCCTAGAAAGTCATGGAAAGTGACAGAGTTATAAATAGTCATCTCAATCAGTTTGCTGTTTTCCCTAGTTGCCTTAAGCTACAGTAACTCATGACCAATTTTAAACTCTTCTAGTCTGAGTTTCAAGTTTCATTATTCAACTAACAGCAGACAAAAAATTAATATATAACCTGTCTCCACTTTTAATTGAAAATTATTAATAATAACATGCTAAATTTCTGGACATTGAAAAGCTTTAAAATTCCGTGCTATTAAGGAGGCTCAAAAGGGTTTTTAGCTGCACGTGTGTGTGCAACCTACACACGTCATTACTAAGATGCACGCATCAGCGGAATGAATCAAAATCAGAGAGAGAAGAGTAGAGAAAATAGATCTTGTAACACGTTAATGCAAATGTGAACGGTAAAGCTCTCCCAAATTGGTTTTGGTTACTTTTCTTGTAACCCGTAAAACCATCGTAAGGAAAAAATATCTCCTTGTCACAAAGAATACGTCTGGATGAAAGCCGGTCGTTTCGCACGCGCAGGAAGTCGATTGAGCATGCGTGAACAACTTCGCGCATGCGTAAAGTGGGATCTAGTCGACCTCGACTTTTTCATATTTTCCAACTTTGTGTGATAATATTTTCGCTTCCAGTCGGTAAATTTTTTTCAAATTTTTGGTGACAACTAAGATAAATTGGATGCATATATATGTTGTAGTTCAATTTGATCTTTGGTACAATTTTGTTTTGAACCGGTACAAATTTTTTTGAACTGGTTCAAAATGTTTCAACCTAGGTCAATTTGTTTCAACATTGGTCAGTTTGTTTCAACCTTGGTCAATTTGTTTCAACCTATGTCAGGGATAGGGACAGGGTTAGGGATAGGGTTAGGGTTTAGCTTTAGGGTTAGGGTTAGGGTTGCCGCTACTGTGCTTTTGTCTGATTTGAATAATTTAAGGAAATGTATTACCACTATTGTGTATATGTAATTAAAAAAATTGGGGAACTTGCATCCAGGTCTTCATGACTCAGTGGTAAGGCATCAGGACATGAATCCAAAGAAAAAGCAAAGGTCTGTGGTTCAAGGCTCACAAGGTACATGTAAGTATTGAGATAAAAAGAATAGGGGCTGGGATGTTGGGAGAGCAGGGAGGGAAAAGTAAGTGAGGTAAGTAGAGTGGAGATAAAGAGAAGAGGGAGATAAAGAGAAGATCGAAGGTACCAAAAATATATTTTTTTTGTTTTGACGCAAAAAAAAAAAAAAGAAAATTGAACCAGTTCAAAAGATTTTGTACCGGTTCAAAAATATTTGTACCGGTTCAAAAGATTTTGTACCGGTTCAAAACAAAATTGTACCAAAGGTACAAATTGAACTACAACATATTATATACCAATTGTTAACAAATTCTGTAGGTGGGAAAAAAATTTAAAAAGCAATGGTCGAAAATGACGTTTTTACTTCCTTCTGTCCTGCAGAATTTTTCTTAAGTTACATATTTTGACGATCATTCCTAATAACATGTAATATAGGAGTTTGAGAAGATTTCACCGACCCGTTCTCTTAATAACACGATAGCTTTCGATTTTGGGGGTGCTACTGAATGCGTTATATCGTTGCCATGGTAACAGGTTTTCTGGAAAAAATATGATGTAATGATTCTATGACGTTTCATTTATGTCTGTGGTAAATTTCACACCGATACGATAAACCAAACTGTAATTGGAAAAGAATTTGTAAAACTAGTCTGGGGAAGATGAAAACTGTTTCGAGCCACCTTAAGTTCACTTTTAAAATGATGGAAAGAAGCCATGTCTTACACCTAACACAATAAAAATTTTATTAGCTGAGTCCCCAGGGGGACTTTTCAGTCCACCTCACATATGAAGTATTATCTATACAGTAAAAGGCACATGCAGAACTCTGCTCGTGCAGATTCCTAACTGCGCATTTTTTCATTTACATGATTGTACAGCAGAGAATTAAAAAAACTCTTGCTACTGTAGCTTGTTTTGCTTGAAGCCTGTCATTGGCCACTAATGCTGAGCATCTGCAGAGCAGATGCGGTGGTGCGGATCCGCATAAGTCGCCTACTTCAGCATCCTTGGGGCATTTTTCCGCATAAAACTAGAAAATTGCTGCATATAAGCAAGAAAGCAACTGCTTACCATCCTCAGAAGCAAAAATAGTGAAGAGATTGATCATTTTAATGGCCTGCTAATAATATGGATTCTAACAGATTAGCCAAACTGATTTATCCGTTTTAATGCTCCAAATTGGAGGAAAGTGCATCTCTGCAAGTCTTAGATCTCATATTTTCTTTGGGGGGGAGGGGGGGGGGGGCATACCCAGGATCCCACTAGCTTGGCAAGGTCCTTAAGGCCTGACATATTTGTTTTGCCCGGCTGCAATACTATAATTCCTGCCTGCTACAAAATCTTATTGAAATCCTTGCAAAGGATAAGTCTTGCTGCTGGTCGTGTTTACTCACAAGCAAGTGATTATTGGCTCACTCAAGCACTTCAAATTGACTGTTGTAGCAGATCCCTTGATTAAGTTGCTCCCTCGTATAAGCACCCCCTATCTTCCAACAGAATTGACTGGTAGGTCACAAAATACTGTGAAGACATAAAGGAAAATAATATTTAATTTTTTGCAAGCCAAATTGAATTGTAAATTATACAACCAATTTATACAGTCATTCCATGTTTACTTACATGTAAGAGTAAATGCCACTAAAGATCAAAAGCCTTTATAACATCTGTCTGAACTGGAAAACTAACTACAAGGCAGGTCTCAGAAACAGGACATTGTTAAGGGTTTGAGGTCATAAATTAATAGGGTAGGGGAAATTGCAGAGTTTGGTAAAGGCTTTGGAAAGCGGGCCACACCCCCCCTCCCCCCCCAATCCATTTTTCTGGGAACACCTCCTATCCTTGAGTTCTTACGAGACACCATACATGTATAGTCTTCTCATCCTTTCCTAGCCATTTTCCAAGGATTCACGATGCAGGGAACATATAGTATGGTCTTTTCCTGGATGTTTGTTGGTGTTTGGAAACAGGCATGCCTCACTAATTAAAAGTAATGTCAACTTTGGTTCCACATCCACTAATTACGGGGCATCAGACAGGATGCGTTGGTGCGAATCCGCATAATTCGCCTACTTCAGCATCCTCCGCCTCCTTGGCGCATTTTTCCCCACAAAACTAGAAAACTGCTACATATAAGCAAGAAAGCAACTGCTTTTCATCCTCAGAAGCAAAAAATAGCGAAGAGATTGATCATTTTAAAGAAGTTATTCACCCAAAACAGCAACCAAAACACGCCTTTTTGTTCGTAAACAATTTTAAACCTCCAGGCATTCCATGCATTTTCTGGTGATGGGCCTGGGTTCTAGTTTTCAGACTTCTAGTTTCCAGCTTTCCTCACCTGATTTAATGGCTGGTTACTAAGCTTCGGAGAAAAAAACTATGGAAAAACTGCGTTGAACGAAGAAACACCTCTCCACAAACGGCAGCAAAAGGTCAAACATGTCATGAAGGGGTTAAATTCTCCATAAGACGTTAACATGTATTTCATATGTTTGAAAAAGCCAAGGGAACAACTTTATAAATTTTACAAATTTCCGCATAATCTGGCGTCTTTTCCGCATAATCGTCACTTTCTTCCACATAATATTACCGAAAATTTCCACATGATTTTCCATTTTTTCCTGCACCCTATCAGATGATCTGACTAAACTTCAGCAATTTTGTGGCATGCCGATATAAATTATGCTTCACAGTGCTACAGAAGCAAATCCAACAAAAATACTGTTACTAAAAGATTAGTAATCTAGTATTAGGTATTACTTTCAGATAAACATTGCAGACGTTACTAGAGGACTATTTAGTACTAGTTAACAATTAGACCCTTCGCCCTCAAGGGCCAAGAGTCATATGATGTCATTTACTGGGGAATGATACAATTTTGTGTCTGGCTTATATTATATTGCCCAATCAATGAAAATAATCTTAAAAATTAAATGTGTTATAATAGACTAATTGGGTTTCACGGTATATTTTAGCTGACACCAACTTTCATGTGGGAACCAAATCGCTGAGTTCCATTTTTGGAATAAAATGGCAGCTTTGGTGAGTTTTTTATAGCCTATGAAGATTATATCTCCTGATTTGTATTAACCCTTTACCCCCTGAGGCGAAAGGCAGTTTTTCCAAGATCGGCAAATAAAGACACTCTGCTTGTGTAAAATATGCCATTTGAAAGCCACTGAACAGCTTACTTAAGAACTGACATCAGCAGTTACAAAGAGGTGAACATTTTGAGAGAAATTGCTTTAAAAGGCAAAAATGAGCGACCTAAAAAATGTATCAAAATCCTACTATTAATAGTAGGTATACCCCTAAACTATAGCTTACTTAGCAGCTCTTAGTGCATAGCTTCATGTGAAACAAGTCTTGCATTCCATTTGCATCCCAAAAAAGAAGCTAAAAACTTGTGGGGGTGGTAAACCGTGTCTTTGATAGGAGGAGGTCACAATTTGATGACTTCAATGAGAAGATCTTTAAAAGAAAATTTTCCTGGCAAACATTCATAGAAATCCATCAAACATTCACAAAGTTATACAATTTATTAGCCTAAACAAGAACTTTAAATTACTAAAAAAAACATGCAAAACTGCTTGCCACTAATGATTTATATCATGTTTGTTTGTTATGTACATTAGATCATTTTCACATGGAATTTGAACGATATAAATGTTAAGAGCGTGTCCGTGTAAGAACCGACCACTCAAATTTTCGTGGAAAATGGATTGCCTTCATTTTTTTTCTACACAAGTCAAGCAACATATGCAATGAACGAAAATGCCCTTTATCTCGATAGATTCGCTTTTTTAATTTTTTGAGGAATTTTTTTTTGTAGGCACCCCGAAAACTACACAAACCGGAAATTGAAACCCCAAAAATTGGGGGTTACGTTATGCTTGCTCAAACTTTGCACATTTGATAAAACAACCTAATTCTTTCAGAATTACTGCATAATTCTTTCTTCT
>JAHPZR010014919.1:0-10000 GCA_019787425.1 Platygyra sinensis | reverse complement strand
TAGTAACAGTATTTTTGTTGGATTTGCTTCTGTAGCACTGTGAAGCATAATTTATATCGGCATGCCACAAAATTGCTGAAGTTTAGTCAGATCATCTGATAGGGTGCAGGAAAAAATGGAAAATCATGTGGAAATTTTCGGTAATATTATGTGGAAGAAAGTGACGATTATGCGGAAAAGACGCCAGATTATGCGGAAATTTGTAAAATTTATAAAGTTGTTCCCTTGGCTTTTTCAAACATATGAAATACATGTTAACGTCTTATGGAGAATTTAACCCCTTCATGACATGTTTGACCTTTTGCTGCCGTTTGTGGAGAGGTGTTTCTTCGTTCAACGCAGTTTTTCCATAGTTTTTTTCTCCGAAGCTTAGTAACCAGCCATTAAATCAGGTGAGGAAAGCTGGAAACTAGAAGTCTGAAAACTAGAACCCAGGCCCATCACCAGAAAATGCATGGAATGCCTGGAGGTTTAAAATTGTTTACGAACAAAAAGGCGTGTTTTGGTTGCTGTTTTGGGTGAATAACTTCTTTAAAATGATCAATCTCTTCGCTATTTTTTGCTTCTGAGGATGAAAAGCAGTTGCTTTCTTGCTTATATGTAGCAGTTTTCTAGTTTTGTGGGGAAAAATGCGCCAAGGAGGCGGAGGATGCTGAAGTAGGCGAATTATGCGGATTCGCACCAACGCATCCTGTCTGATGCCCCGTAATTAGTGGATGTGGAACCAAAGTTGACATTACTTTTAATTAGTGAGGCATGCCTGTTTCCAAACACCAACAAACATCCAGGAAAAGACCATACTATATGTTCCCTGCATCGTGAATCCTTGGAAAATGGCTAGGAAAGGATGAGAAGACTATACATGTATGGTGTCTCGTAAGAACTCAAGGATAGGAGGTGTTCCCAGAAAAATGGATTGGGGGGGGAGGGGGGGTGTGGCCCGCTTTCCAAAGCCTTTACCAAACTCTGCAATTTCCCCTACCCTATTAATTTATGACCTCAAACCCTTAACAATGTCCTGTTTCTGAGACCTGCCTTGTAGTTAGTTTTCCAGTTCAGACAGATGTTATAAAGGCTTTTGATCTTTAGTGGCATTTACTCTTACATGTAAGTAAACATGGAATGACTGTATAAATTGGTTGTATAATTTACAATTCAATTTGGCTTGCAAAAAATTAAATATTATTTTCCTTTATGTCTTCACAGTATTTTGTGACCTACCAGTCAATTCTGTTGGAAGATAGGGGGTGCTTATACGAGGGAGCAACTTAATCAAGGGATCTGCTACAACAGTCAATTTGAAGTGCTTGAGTGAGCCAATAATCACTTGCTTGTGAGTAAACACGACCAGCAGCAAGACTTATCCTTTGCAAGGATTTCAATAAGATTTTGTAGCAGGCAGGAATTATAGTATTGCAGCCGGGCAAAACAAATATGTCAGGCCTTAAGGACCTTGCCAAGCTAGTGGGATCCTGGGTATGCCCCCCCCCCCCTCCCCCCCAAAGAAAATATGAGATCTAAGACTTGCAGAGATGCACTTTCCTCCAATTTGGAGCATTAAAACGGATAAATCAGTTTGGCTAATCTGTTAGAATCCATATTATTAGCAGGCCATTAAAATGATCAATCTCTTCACTATTTTTGCTTCTGAGGATGGTAAGCAGTTGCTTTCTTGCTTATATGCAGCAATTTTCTAGTTTTATGCGGAAAAATGCCCCAAGGATGCTGAAGTAGGCGACTTATGCGGATCCGCACCACCGCATCTGCTCTGCAGATGCTCAGCATTAGTGGCCAATGACAGGCTTCAAGCAAAACAAGCTACAGTAGCAAGAGTTTTTTTAATTCTCTGCTGTACAATCATGTAAATGAAAAAATGCGCAGTTAGGAATCTGCACGAGCAGAGTTCTGCATGTGCCTTTTACTGTATAGATAATACTTCATATGTGAGGTGGACTGAAAAGTCCCCCTGGGGACTCAGCTAATAAAATTTTTATTGTGTTAGGTGTAAGACATGGCTTCTTTCCATCATTTTAAAAGTGAACTTAAGGTGGCTCGAAACAGTTTTCATCTTCCCCAGACTAGTTTTACAAATTCTTTTCCAATTACAGTTTGGTTTATCGTATCGGTGTGAAATTTACCACAGACATAAATGAAACGTCATAGAATCATTACATCATATTTTTTCCAGAAAACCTGTTACCATGGCAACGATATAACGCATTCAGTAGCACCCCCAAAATCGAAAGCTATCGTGTTATTAAGAGAACGGGTCGGTGAAATCTTCTCAAACTCCTATATTACATGTTATTAGGAATGATCGTCAAAATATGTAACTTAAGAAAAATTCTGCAGGACAGAAGGAAGTAAAAACGTCATTTTCGACCATTGCTTTTTAAATTTTTTTCCCACCTACAGAATTTGTTAACAATTGGTATATAATATGTTGTAGTTCAATTTGTACCTTTGGTACAATTTTGTTTTGAACCGGTACAAAATCTTTTGAACCGGTACAAATATTTTTGAACCGGTACAAAATCTTTTGAACTGGTTCAATTTTCTTTTTTTTTTTTTTGCGTCAAAACAAAAAAAAATATATTTTTGGTACCTTCGATCTTCTCTTTATCTCCCTCTTCTCTTTATCTCCACTCTACTTACCTCACTTACTTTTCCCTCCCTGCTCTCCCAACATCCCAGCCCCTATTCTTTTTATCTCAATACTTACATGTACCTTGTGAGCCTTGAACCACAGACCTTTGCTTTTTCTTTGGATTCATGTCCTGATGCCTTACCACTGAGTCATGAAGACCTGGATGCAAGTTCCCCAATTTTTTTAATTACATATACACAATAGTGGTAATACATTTCCTTAAATTATTCAAATCAGACAAAAGCACAGTAGCGGCAACCCTAACCCTAACCCTAAAGCTAAACCCTAACCCTATCCCTAACCCTGTCCCTATCCCTGACATAGGTTGAAACAAATTGACCAAGGTTGAAACAAACTGACCAATGTTGAAACAAATTGACCTAGGTTGAAACATTTTGAACCAGTTCAAAAAAATTTGTACCGGTTCAAAACAAAATTGTACCAAAGATCAAATTGAACTACAACATATATATGCATCCAATTTATCTTAGTTGTCACCAAAAATTTGAAAAAAATTTACCGACTGGAAGCGAAAATATTATCACACAAAGTTGGAAAATATGAAAAAGTCGAGGTCGACTAGATCCCACTTTACGCATGCGCGAAGTTGTTCACGCATGCTCAATCGACTTCCTGCGCGTGCGAAACGACCGGCTTTCATCCAGACGTATTCTTTGTGACAAGGAGATATTTTTTCCTTACGATGGTTTTACGGGTTACAAGAAAAGTAACCAAAACCAATTTGGGAGAGCTTTACCGTTCACATTTGCATTAACGTGTTACAAGATCTATTTTCTCTACTCTTCTCTCTCTGATTTTGATTCATTCCGCTGATGCGTGCATCTTAGTAATGACGTGTGTAGGTTGCACACACACGTGCAGCTAAAAACCCTTTTGAGCCTCCTTAATAGCACGGAATTTTAAAGCTTTTCAATGTCCAGAAATTTAGCATGTTATTATTAATAATTTTCAATTAAAAGTGGAGACAGGTTATATATTAATTTTTTGTCTGCTGTTAGTTGAATAATGAAACTTGAAACTCAGACTAGAAGAGTTTAAAATTGGTCATGAGTTACTGTAGCTTAAGGCAACTAGGGAAAACAGCAAACTGATTGAGATGACTATTTATAACTCTGTCACTTTCCATGACTTTCTAGGACCAGCCAGGGCAGGCTGAGAAATAAATACTTCGTTCGCACTTTAGAACAGAGAAAAAGAGCATTCCCAGGTAACTGTATTTTCGAAACTATTTTGGTATAAGTTTATGTTGATAATCATGAAACGGCAAGATTTTTAATCAGCGGTAATTGAATTTCACAGACACTTTCAGACCATTTACCCTTGTAAGGAAATGCGGAAGTACATTTAAGTACATCAACAAGAAGACAGTACTATTAAATCAAAACACTCATTGGCCATGCATGATCAAGTAAATATGTTGTACTTAATCACTTTGTGTTGACAATGATTAAATGGATAAGGAATACTCAGACCTTCTCCCTAATTAATGGACCCTCAGCTTCCACTGTGTCCCAAGTATTATTTATAGCAGTGCTGGAGTTTTATTAAGCAAATGTTTTCAGTAGGAAGGCAACTGTTTTTCACAGATGGGCAAAAGTATTTGATCTGAGTAACCTCTGCCTTTAATTTGTTGTCTCAGTACTTTTACATAACATAGGGTCGGGTGGGGAGAGTTGGAGCTTATTTGGGGGAGGTGCTTATCTAAAATTTAGCCTGATTAGACAGGGCACTTATTTGTATAGGAAATCGCACGGCCTTCTTGTACAATTCGTGATTAATAGGTACGAGTGATTTTGAAAGTTCTCAAAATTGCACGAGCGTTTAGGCGAGTGCAATTTGAGAATTTTCAAAATCACAAGTACCTATTAATCACGAATTGTACAAGAAGGTCGTGTGATTTTTTATTTATAGTACATTCAACAAAATTATGCATCGTTTCCATAGAAACTTAATAGGTAGGAGTAAAATTTGGGATTAATTGTACTGCTCTCGACCAATCAAAATTGAGTAATTTTGTTGAGTGTACTATAAGAAGGGGAATGCTAATTTGAAGATTTCAGCATTAGAAGTTATGTTGTTGTTATATCTATGCTATACAGTACATTTTGTTATGTAATTAACAGTTAATCCATACTCTGCTATAATTTGAATATCATCATTACTTGGTATCGTCAGTTTGTTATAACTGCTTACAGTGTGTATGTATAATTTCCTAAAAGTGATTTTTTAATATAATTTTAATAATAAATTACAACTTTATTCATAATTATTTTCTGTTTCTTCTATTCTCTTTGTCCAGGCAGCCTTTTAATAAGAAGATGTAATGTAACCACACATTTATAGCCTATGACAACAAAAGCAACAAATTTGTAAAGTCAAAATGATGGTCTCTGATGAGGAGAAGAGATGGCTTGTTGTTGGGATTGCTATGAACAAAATAGCAGCTCCAGTATTGAGAGATTTTATCAAACAAGGAATGGATACTCATTATTTGAACCTGGACGTCTACTGCAGTGGTCTGGCCACACCTTGTACACTAAAGACACTGACTTACCATCAGGTCAGTGCTGATCCGTGCTTCAAACATTTGAAATTCCAGAACATCAACAACAATCTTCAGCTGTATGGCATGAAAAAGAAAGACCTTCACAAGTACAACTACAACATCAACAGTTCAGTAGACTTGGCCAAGTTGTTTCTACCAGATTATCTTGCTGAGTTTTCAGGCTTTGACGAGTCACTGGACATGAGTGCTATCCTTCGCCTGTTGGGATTTAACAACCCAGCACCAATTTTCTACTCCTCAAATCCATTGATTTCCATTCAGTTGTCAGCTGATGATGTCAGGGAAAATGTCAGGAACACATGGGGCCATTGTAATGTGACTGACTGGACTGAAGTCTTCTTCAGTGATTGTTTCTCCAAGCTGAAGACCTTGGTGAGAAGCCTGGGACTGACTCCTGGTACAGAGAAGATGGCTTTGGATCAACTCTCTGATTGGGAAACAAAAGGTAATTATCTGAATGTGTAAGTACAGTAGGTAACTGCATCATAATTATACTCAAACGTGCTTCATACATGAGTTTAACAAATTTGAATACATGTATTTAGCTATAACTGTTTATCTTCAGGGGGAAGGGTCTCCCATATGAGAGTGTCAGAAAAGCTCATTGTCTCACTTAGGGTTGCAAATGATACACAATCTTATTTGGGGCATTCAAGACTAAGCTCAAAACTTTTAATTGTGAAGATAAAAAAAACCGTTATCCTGCCTCCAATTAATAAATAATAAATATCTTAATTGGCCACTCCGGCCCCCCAGTAGGGCTTTGTAGGGCCAATGAAACCATATGATGAAACAAATCATGCAGATGAACATAACATGCTTAAGAATCTCAACTGACAGGATGTAGACCAGTTGGCTATTTACAAGCATGGCCAAGGAGTTGAACCAGAGTCTTCCAAGAAACAACTTTAGCTTAGTTGGTCAGAGCAGGACATAAACCTACAACCTCTAGATTTCAAGTCTGGTGCCCAGTAACCACTAGGCCATGCTGCGTCCATTTCAGTATTGTTAGCCAAATAGTAAGGAAATAAGTTGTGACATCCTTTCAACTTTACCATCTTAATGTCGTTTTTCATCATCAAAAAAGTGGTCGCTCTTGCTTTTCAAAGTGATATATCTAAGAGGTCAAGTAAAGCTTACTTGAGCTGCACACTGAGATTGGTTTCATTTAAAATTTCCAATGATCAAGCACGTGCACCCTACCCCTTCCCCAGCTGGGCTGTATATACAAAAAATACTTGATTATGTACACTTGCTATATATTTTCCAGCATTTAAGTGACTGCAGTGACAAAGAATCTCTTTTATTTCCTTGTCTTAAATATTGTCATCAATTGGAAGATTCCATTATTTTGCTGTTTCATTTGTTATTTTGAATCATTTACAGACTTATCTCCACATATATGTTATACATACGGTACATTTATGCAAAGATTGTGGTTCTGGTTGTGGAGCCTGACTTAATATGACATATTAAGTCAGGGTCCACAAGTTTTACGTTAAAGACCACATTTACAGTTTGTCTGTTTCAATCGCTGTTTTACTCTGTGTAATCCTGATGGAAGTGAGTAAGATTAGTCTGATCGATCACAACTAAGTACCAAAAAAGAGGTAAAGGGAAAAGGTAAAGTCTGCATTCGAGCCAAGTGGCCCATCAGACTGGAGCTTATCCCGGTTTCTGTAGCATGAAGCGACTAGGAGTATTTCTACTCCCCCCTGGATGAGATGCTAGTCCATTGCAGGGTTACCCCCAGCATTAAATTTGCCGGTACCCATTTATACAAATGGGTCAGGAGAGAGGCACCGTGAGAGTCAAGTGTCTTGCCCAAGAACACAACACAATGTTCCCGGCCAGGGCTCGAACCCCGACCGCTCGCTCTGGAGTCAAGCGCACTTGCCATGAGGTCACCGCGCCTCTCACAAAAAAGAAGAGAAATATAATTTTTACGGGAAGTACATGATGTAATTGCTAAAGGTTTGTAATACCAGTACATCCAAAATTACCAGCCTTTAGCCTCTGGAATGCTGTGTTACGTATATCCCATACCACACCCTAACAGCCAATCATGCTGGATCTCATTCCTTAACACCCCGACTATAACCCCATCCCTTGCCACACCCATCCTCTACATCCTCCAATCAGACTTAAAGTTTGCAGAATCCCCTGAAATTCATTAGCGCCCTTTTTTCAATCCGTTCATGTTTATTTCGTTGTAGGTTGTCAGCTGTGTATGGGTCATGCTGGGGATCTAATCTTCTTTCTCTTGTGACACAAGATGTCAAATTACTTATCAGGGACTACAAGACCACTGAAGAATCGCTAGGTCAGCAGAGAGGGACCTAACTGCAATGCAAAAACACACTGACTTCCATTCAAGATCAGCAGTCAGCAAACAGGAGTTCAACTGGAGGAACATGATGAGCAGTTGGTAGCAGTGCTGGAGTGGAAAGAGCGACAGATGAAAGAGAATGAAGAGATATTGGCAAAGCTGTGTTGGTCGAGAAATGATTAGTGAAGAATTATTGATCAGAGTTGAAAGAGTAGAAAAAGGGACTTGTTGAGACAGACGACAAAGTAGCACAACTGGAGCAAGGGTTTGTCAAGACAGATGTCAACGTGAGGACAACTGGAGCAAGGGTTTGCCAAGACAGATGACCAAAGTGAGCACAGCTGGAGCAAGGGTTTGCCAAGACAGATGACAAAGTAGCAACAACTGGAGCATGGGTTTGTCAAGACAGATGACAAAAGTAGCACAACTGGATGCATGGGTTTGTCAAGACAGATGACAAAGTAGCACAACTGAAGCAAGGGTTTGCCAAGACAGATGACAAGTAGCAAACTGGAGCATGGTTTGCCAGGACAGATGCAAAGTGGAAAACTGGAGCAAGGGTTTGCAAGACAGATGCCACAGTAGGACAACTGAAAAGGGTTTGCGAGACAGACAATAAAGTGAACAACTGGAGCAAGGGTTGCCAGAATAGAAAAGGGTGCGTCTGAGACAGGTGACAAAGTTTAAACAACTGGAAGAAGCAGTCAGAAGTCAGAGGTTGAAGGAAAACAAACCAGTGGTTAGTTTAGTTTGTATTGTTTATTGAGAAAATAAAGAACCGACTTTATTTCCAGTAACGTAAACAAAGAGCAATCGCTGGTTATTTGAATATTTAAGTGCCTATGAAATGGAATTTTTTGCCCCTTTTTTTATTCCAGAAATTGAACTCTATGTTCATTGTTGCACTGATTCATAATTTTTGAATTTAAGCTCTGGTCCGGCACGCAAAATAATTTTTCTATCCCTCCAAAGTTAGCAAATAATGCAATTGTCGTTTTCGGAAGCCTGGAATTAGTTACGTCATAAGGTGTGTAAATCTCGATCGCTTCACTTCGAGTCAGTGTATGTCCCACAAAGTTAGCACTCACTGAGACGTTTTTATGGTCAAGGTTCTTTTGGCTGGCTACCTTCATCAATTGAATGCAGTCCGTGTTCTTCTACTGTGGCTGCTCAGACCTATGAAGGGCCCTGATTATCAGAAAATTTACTCTCAGAGTAAGTTACAGTAGTTTTGTGCAATTACAACAGTTTTTCATATTCCAAGACAGCCTTAACTAAAAGTAAATCCGAACTTTCTGATTGGTTCATTTTTGTACTGGATTTTGCCATACGGTACTACTTTCATAATAATGGGCATCAGCCGTGTATCTTTTGTATTTGAAAACCTGGCCCGAGTGCCATATAATAAAGTACTTATTAGTCTTCGGTGTGTAGCTTACTCGAGCCATACTTGGGAATATTGGCCCTCGATAGTTCTGCATGGACGTTGTTGAGTACGGTTCAGTACGCTGAATAGAGTACTTATTAACCTATCGTGTTTGTAGCTTGAGCCGTACTTGGAAATACTGGCCCTTAGTCACCCTACATGTAACTCACTGAGTTCGGTTATTCCCTGGTACGGTCCTCGTAACGGTTTAATGGCAGATTCAAGAAGAGCCCTGACAACCTATTTTGCACGCCATATCTCGATTTTGGAGCAAAGCGCTATCGATACAATGTAAATCCCCGTAAACCGATTAGAATCAATTTCACCTCGAACAAGAATATTTTAAAAGATGGCTGCCGCATCGGCCAGTCTTCTCAATTTTCAAAGCCAAAGTTTTGCATCATCATCAGAAGAGCAGCAAGCCGATAAAAACTTGTTTTGGACGAAATTTGATGCGAATCGACAAGTGGAACCGAAGGAGACCAAACTAGACGCATTTTACTTTGGGTAAACTAGAACCCTCGTAAATCTACCCTGTTCTTCTCACGCGAATACTGTACTCCACAAATACGGCAAATATCGGACTTGAGGCATTGGCTTGCACAATTATTCACGTGAACACTCGACAAATTTGGCAAGTAGTACTCGACATGTGCAACAGAATGTAATATTACTCGATTTGAACTCGAAAGTAGTGGATTTACCCTTACCGGGTACGTTTTACCGTTGTTTACATATTTGTACCTACAACTTTCCCACAGAATAAGATGTTAGACATTCGTCTTCATTTTGGAGGACCAATTTAAGCAGTGCTGGCATGTTTGGCTTTATAAACTCTATTTGCAGCAGCTTTCAAATCGATCAGCTCTTACGTCGGAGCCGGCACTGGAGACTTCTAGAATGCTTTTGAGGCGATTACTGACACGGCAGGTATATATTTCAGGTTGCAGGTGAAAATGAGCTCTTTATTCCAAGTGAAGTTGAATAAACTCTTTCAATTTAAACGAGACT